>NJRP01000103.1:356232-374299 GCA_003063835.1 Aphaenogaster floridana | reverse complement strand
GTAGTTTTAGATGTATAGTTCCACCAGCAATAGAACAATAAAATAGTAAGAGGCCATACCGGAATTATCACAAAATTGACATAGAGAAATACTTATATAAAAATACGAAGTTAGAGATGTTAAAAGCCGCATAGACCGTCATATTTGTAAAAAGTCCAAAAAGATCGTCCTTCAGTGTAAAATCCATACGTATTAGTTCTTCGTTCGGAGAAATAATATTGTTGAATAATCGAATTCTTTTGTTTCCTAAAAATTTTTTTGCGGGATATTTATGTTATAGACAATTAGAATATATCCTTGCTTGTGTTAATTTTAAAAAGTAGAAGAAAGAGCGTGTAAAACTAATTTCGCTGTGTAAAATTAATTACGTTGTGTAAAACTAAAAAAGAATATTAAAATCATTGGCAAATAAGCAACAGTTTCAGTAAGCAACGGCTTTAATTTTTATCTGCAAAATAATTGTAAGCTTGTTACGTCCTCCATTTTTTTAAAAATATTATCATTAACCGATTATTACTGTATATATTATATAATCATGGAAATAAATATATATAGATTCAATGATCATTTACTGATGTGGCTATTCTACTTTTTTTCGCAATCTTTTTGTTACTATCGCACAATAAAGTTCGTTGGAAATATAAAAGCAATTTTTTTTAATCATGAAGAAGAATATTATTAGAGAATATCAATAGAACCTTCATTTGGTCAAAAGATCTTCTGATGATTACAATCAGGAAAGGGTTACACATGCGTTCTTTTTAAAGCATTTCAGCATTGATTTTAACGCGATAAATTGTGCGAAAGGAAAATTACTGCTATCAACGATGTGGGCTGTACGCGATGATGAGAAACTCCTCGCGGACGATGGGGTGTTCCTAGGCACCTCCGTATACGAAGGGCGAAGAAAG
Organism: Aphaenogaster floridana; assembly: GCA_003063835.1. NCBI lineage: Eukaryota > Metazoa > Arthropoda > Insecta > Hymenoptera > Formicidae > Aphaenogaster > Aphaenogaster floridana. Next base: position 373,388 of record NJRP01000103.1, on the reverse strand, counting down.
GTACTACAAGGGTGGCTGGTGCCCCCTGGGGAGTCTATTGTCCGGAACACCCTGATTAAAAACCCATTCCCCGGTTCTGCGCTTTAACCGGATGTTCAAAACCGAAATCCCGAGACCGTTGTTCGATTTCCAGCACACACTAGCAAAAAAGAAGCTTCGTAAAGACGGGATTATTATTCAAGAAGCCCTTAATTGCTGTGATATGAATACATTAGGTACTATTTTCAGCTTTCACGTATTATATTATTATGTGCACAAATTATAAAAGGATGCACGCACGTATGACTAGTTTTATACCCTAGCGTGTAATCTACTTTCTAATTCTTCGACAACATCCTAAACAATCACTGTAAAAGCAAACGCAAACTCCGAAATTTCTTGCTATTTATCTTTCGCGGTTAAGGTTTCATCTTTAATATAGCAATAAATAGAAATAAAAATATGAACGAACAAATGTTATTTGTAATATGTTTAGCCATTGCACATCAAAGATGGCAAGCGGGGTATTGGAGATAACGCAAAGCAAAAGAAATACGAGCGGCTTTGACAGACACGGTCGCTGCGAGGCATGCCGCACGTTAATTCCGGCGATAAAGCGCAATCTGTCTGATCGACGCGACGATCGCGCGTGATTATGATTGAGGATGATTAGCCGGGGAGAGGAGAGCGAGGCGAAAGAGAGAACGACGCGGAATCGTTGCATCAACGTGACGAGTAACGCAACCCGTCAAAGCGCTCGCCATCTACGGACGTCATTAGTCTCGTTGACACCCCTCGGCAAATAATTACCGGCGCCTCTCACGGTAGCCTCGCCTATCCTTTGACTCTTACTTTATGCTCTGCTACGCCGCTCAATCACATCGAGCTATTCTTTCGTGTCGGAAAATTTGCACTGAGCTACCGTGACATTTCTTTAGTGAACGGTTCTTTTGCAGAATAAACGCAAGAATATTAACAGAATATCTCGATAGCTGATGTTCAACAGGCGGAATGGCAGAATGTCAATACCGATATCTATGTAAAAAGATTTATATTATTAAAAGTGGAAATTATAAGTTACATCGTTATGGAATATATAATAAAGGTATAGCGCATTAGAACATATATAGCCATTATATAAAAATAGACGACAAAATTATATACCTATATACATATATATATATATATGTATATGAATATATTCCCAGAGAAGAGACAAAGCACAGTTTATCTTTACCTTGTCATTTTGGAAGATTTATGATTACTCTTTTCTTCATAAACTTTCCATCTTTCCTAACGCTGCAAAAATCTTTTTCACAAAAGGTAAAACTCTGAGAAGATTATTAATACTTTTAATAATCTCAAGAGATATATTAAGATAGAGTAATCTTCTTGGAAGTTTATCGGGGTAGATCATACATATATACGACGGCAAATTATACTATGGCATGTGACGTCCACATGCATACTCCTACATAGAAAATGTTCGCGTTACATGTTCCATGGTAATAAACTCATGATCTCGTTAACCAGATTAATGTAGTCCATCCTCGATTACGTTCTCATTGTGTGGGTGCTCTTAGGTAGGAATACTACCGGCGCTAAAGTTCACGAAGAGTTCGACGAGTTTCGAAGGCGTCCGGCGACGAGCTCGCACGATAAATTCCATTACTCATTGTGGCTGATCGTTAGTAGATACATCGCGAGTTCGATGTTAAAGACGGGCGGCCCTATTTGTGGGGAGGCGCGAGCGCGCGGGTCCGGGCCGCTGTAATTTGCATCCCGATTCAATTCCGGCTGGCATACCTCAAGGAGAAAACTTGTCCATCATTAGGTGCCCGAACGTTACTCGTTAACGTCGGACGCTGATGAGCGTGCCGGTATCGATTGGGCCCCAAGAGAGGGGCCCGCGCGGATAAAAGGTACGGCGCGCCACGCGAGATTGCGGCAAGCAATATTAACGAACTACCGAGAGAAAAAGAGAGAAAAAGAGAGAGAAAGGCTGACAGTAATGCTCCTTTAGGACCGCGTACGGCCACGCATTAACGATAGGTGTTGTGATGCGACCCGACCCCATCTACGGAAATTTGGTTGTCGATCTATCGCGGTCGTGCGTGAGTTTGCGCTGGTAATCGTAGTTCGTAATTAAAACTGAGAGTTTCAAGTCAGTGTCAAAGGGATGTTTTTTAGTTGAGATTTCGATAAACATATTATCCAGTATTATGACAAAACATTGAACTTAATTTCACTCATTAACCAATTAAAAGTTTTTTCCTTAATTAACTAGGGACACTCTAATAGTCTCAAGAATTACAAGAGACTTAAAATACAGGAAGCTAAGTTTCTATAACAAAAGTACATAGGTAACAAAAGTTTATCGTTCGCTCAAATTTAAATGAACTTTACGCTTCGGGAATTTTATTTCGAGATTTAATTATAAAAATATCGTTATATGTTATTATCAAATATTAAAAAGTTGAAACTTTGTCTCAAAAGAAGCAGACGCTATATGCAGACGCATAAAAAGTCTATTATTATAAATTGATAAAAACAGAAATTCTTATATGTAATATCTCAATATTCATTTTTATAAGTCTGTACATAAAAATAAAGAATATTTCTATAATCAAACGAAATCATTTAAATACGCCTAAGAGCGCAAGGTAGCATTTTTTCCACCTCATATAAAGATAATAAAAATTTAACTTCCATTCTGCTATTCTTCAGCTACATGACATCGAGATGCACATTATAGTTGCTTTAACGGTAAATTCACATTGGACGTCATTAAAATGTATCTTTAATTTCGCGATTATTACGCGTTTGCACGTGATTTATTATGGGTGAGAAGCCACAGATAAAAGACCAGTCGCTGCAGCAAGGATATCGATGTGGCGTGCAATAAATAATTATCGTGGCGCAGCCTGTATCGTAAAATAGTTCGACGCGGTTAATTAGGCAGCCGTGTAATTGATGAGGAGCGATCGTTCGAGCGCGAAAGCTTCTTGGCGTTCCGCTCTTCGGTTTGTTGTTTCCTTCGACTTGCTTGTCCGCTCGATTTTAACGGTTATCGAGGACGACATTCTTGTTTCGATTGGCTCGGTTTTCCTATAGCATTACCGCTGTTTTGTACCCGGCTGTTTTGTAATAAAAATACAAAAAGCACATGTAAAATCATGGTCTATCCTTCAAATACTTTAACATAAAGAGACATATATTTCTTATAAAATTTACTACATAAACACACACAAATTAATTTGCGAATGCCGATTAGTCTGACTTGCTATAATTTAACTCTTTAAAGCCCAGTGTACATAATTGTGTACATTTACTTTGAATTCTTCCTAAACGTTTTGTATTGATAAAAGTAGCGTTTCTGTTGATATAATACTCTTGATCCGTTTTATATGGAGCTAGATTCTCTATCTTAATTCCTAAAACAATGGTGTTCCTGCTAAACGAGTCACTATTGTGATCGTTGATCGTAAATTTTATTCAAACAGAATCGATGCTTGGGCCTAAAAGGGTTAAAGCTGCTCTATATCTTGCGCCAAAACTGGTTTAATTATATTTGCACAATCGCGAAAGAAAATTTAAGAAAGATTATTCCAGCGCGATTAATTTTACGCCGTGATAAAGAAAGGATTCAGCATTACGTGAAATATAGAAATTCTATTTGATGTTATTTTTTACGCGCACTAGAAATACCTTAAAAAACACAATACTTAAAACGTCAAATTATAAATTCATGAAATTTTAATATTGATAGTCCATGATTATCATCAAATTAATTGATTTGATGACAAACACCGAAATGATAAAATTAAACGAAAATGTCCTCTTACTTTCAATATGTCCATTACCTTACAACAACGGTGAACGAGATTATGTTGTGCCATCATAATACGACATATAGTGCAGCTATTAGAAAGTCGATTACGTTCGTCGAAGCCTAAGAGACACTCCGGCCGCGAGTCAACCCTTCGTCGTCCGTCACAATCGCCTCGTCGTCTTCGTCAGTATTTCATAATTAGCTAGACAATGGCGGCGAAGACTCGTGACTATGTAACAGTATCCCCCTCCCATATTATCCTTCCACCGCGGGAACGGAATGCGCGCGCGAGTGTTTTTCTGCTCCATGAATCTTTTAGTCGGCGCGCTCGACGACTCGTCTAACGCGCCGGGGACGCAACCCCTGCACCCTTCGAAAAACGGTAAGCTGATTCAGTTGTTTACCGTCTACCTGTACACCTGTGCGACCAGATGAGATCTTATACAAAAGCTACATTAGAGACGAACAGAAGCGAGGAGCGTTAGAGCGCATCTAAAAACAAGCGTAAGCACTTGTGTCACTTTTTCGAGCGTTATTTTATATAGAAAGAGAATATTACTTTTAACAGATAATAGAAGAAAAATGTTAAAATGATGAAGTTATATAACAAACGTCTCAAAAATTTTCTGCAGCAGTGACTTTGAAAATTTCATATGACGCTACTTGAAATTTATATAATAGAATTGACGCACATAAATGGACTTGCAACTATATCTTTTTTCCTTTTTCTACTCATTCTTATTTGATTTTATAAATAGCTGATGATGATCCTCTGCTCAGGAAAACATTATCCGCGAGTTTCAGGGACGAACAAAACTCAAGATTGAACGACCGGATTTAGCGCTGAATGTAGGATATGTAATACTCGCTTTAATGCGTGGATCTTCACATAAGCGTCAGGTTTGCGGCATGATCAAGCGTTTACAATGGTACAACCTCGGGCCGGCGCACCGGCCGAAGAGAGCGAGTGCGTACCCAGGGAAGCTGGTAGCTGGTTTTCGGCGCAAAAGGTCACCGCGTAGTCGGCTCTTCCTTTGAGAGCGGCGAACGTTAATCAGTTGGCAGGACCGGGAGAGAAGGGGCACGGCCGGGAGATTAATTAAGCCGTAATTACTGGACAGCCTCTCTAGTTGCTAATGGGCAACCCGATATCCGTGAAAGGCCGCGTAACACCGCGTGAATAGGCGGCCCGACCGCTGACCGTCAGCCTCGCCGATGATTATTGAGGTTGCTTCGATATGTTGGCGAATATTCTGAAAGGCTTCTGATCCTCTTTCTCCCCTCCTCCCCTCCTCCATCAATCGCGCGAAGAATTCTTGATTGAAAAAAATGCCTCTGAGAGTCGGATATTGAAACCCGTGAATCGCGCGCGATAATAATATCAATTAATGTAAATTACCACGCTACAAATACTGAAATTAAAAGACAAAAAGCGCTATTGTGTGCTAACGTCTAAGTTTCCGGATCTAAAAAAATTATTTGAATATTATCTAGATCTAAAGGAGCTATATATAGCTGTATGTATTCCTGTTTTTATATTGTGTAAAATTAAAATTTAAAACTGACTGCAACATATAGTAAGAAAACATAGAACTTATATAAACTGTATTCCAATTTGCATGAAGATGTTAGATAATATATGCTATCATCCTGTCGTCATAAATGAAAAGAGACGATTGTTGCAAGATTACATTATATGGAAATCAATCTCTAATTATATATACATACAATCATTACTGATAATCAAATCGACCTATTAGAAGTCAGTAAATTTAACCAGGGCGAAGTCGAGAGATCTTCACCGGATAACGTTGTATGCAAAGACAAAAACACAAGGGTAATCGATTATCCTTAAAGGAAAGAAGGGAGAACAAGGGCCCGTGAGCCGAGGAAAGGAACGGGTTGTGGGTCCCCGTGCGGACAACGACAGCGGCGACGACGAGATCCCGAAAGGTAATTACTCCGTGCTATGTACAAACAATGGCGCCCGTGCCCCTTGTTGCGCGTGAGAAACAAAACCCCGGTCAGTCCGTGCGCGCCAGGTGGGGCCCCAATGGGTTGGCCTGTGCATATACCTGTCCGCGGTAACTGATATGCCCGAGGGGGGGATGACGGGGGCCGCCAGTTAGGCCACGGAGATTATGCCTTTAACGTCTCGCGCAATGAATTACATAAGCATTAATCAGCAGAGTGGCCCGAGGGCCGGCCAAAATCGCCCATAACCGAAACAATATCCCGGCGAAAAGAAGAACGGCCGGTTCGCAGTTTCCACCTGAACGATCTCGTGGCTACCTTTCGGTGACTTCGCGTTTTCTTCTTGATTTATGAAAATTACACAGCTGGAATAATAATTTGTTGGTTATTGAAATGAAGAATGAAACAAGAAAGAAACAGATAATAAAAATAGTATCTTTTATATAGAAAATTGGTAAAAGAGTAAATGTAGAATATTAATTATTTATTACAACAGAATTATTAATTAATTGTTCAACTAATTTTGTTCGTTTACCATTAAAGATATTTTTGGGAATTTTGATTCCAAAATAATAATTTTGTTATTGTAATATTTTCCGTAAAGAAGAAAAAATAAAAAGGAAATGATAAGTAATAATAAGCACAGAAAGAAAGAGAAAGAAAGAATTGATATAGTACTCCTGTTAAAAATCCTGATAAATATATTCAACATTATAATTATTCTTATCAACTTTGATATATAGAATAAGTTCATTTCTAAAATTACTAAAAAGTTACTACATAAAAATTTCAACTGTGTCGACAATGCGTAAGCAGAGCTTACTCCATTTCGAAGGGGATATTTTTGCTCCCGCGCATTCCGGAAGTAGCCAGGCGAAAGTGTTGATCGGAGGATCGCGAGGATTCAATCCCGGATCAACGTGACGAAGCGGTACGCGATAATGCCCTAGTTGCGAGGCCCATCTTCGCCGTTATCGCGCTCCCGTTCTTTCCCGCATCTCCAGGCCGTTAAATATCCAGGGGACCATTCCGTTGCTCTCGCCGCTTCCGTGAGAGGCCTACGCCCCGGCTGGCGGCGGCAACAATGAAAACGGTTGCATACTAACCACCCACACGTTAATCGTCAATCCTGTTAACGTCGCCGACAGGGCGGACGCCTCTCCCGCGTCGGGGGATCATCCCTTAATCCGTTCATTCGCATCTCTGCAGCCCCCGAGCCACCTACACCCGAATGTACTACGAACGAGTAGCTTTGAAACTTGCACCCTGTGCCAAAACTCGTCGCCCCGCACCCCTTCTTGTGTCTCTCTCTCTCTTTCTCTCCCCCTCTCTCTCTTTCTCCATTCCAATCTGCGCTTTTCTCTTTCTCTATCTCTCATCCTATACCCCCTCTTCCTCGCCGTGCACGCGCGTATGCGCGAACGCGCACCGTGACATCGACAATGCGTATTATTCACGCAATCTCGCGTATATACTGGGTGCTCCGGAACACGCATCGGATTCTTTGATTAATTTGAAGTGGATTTTGTCGAAGTACGACAGTGTCGTGTCGAGAGTTTTCTATTCTAAGCGATTAATTATGAACAGATTTTGACAAACCAGATTTCGTGAACGATTAAAAAGTTTTCTTCGACCATGCTTTATTTTAACAAAATTTCGATAGCGAGTTATTGAGATATTTAATAACAGAGATTATATTGCATTAAAAAATTATGAAAATAATACAAAATTTGTTCGTTGCATTTGGACAAGAAAGGCCCTATTTAACTAAATTAATTTTTCCATCAAGCACTTGTTCATACCAAAGCGCACGAGACGTCTGGATCGATTGCGACGGAAATCTGGATGCACCCGGAGAGACCCAGCCAGACATCTCAGACGATTACAGGATTACCGGGAGATCAGAATGTGTAACGAGGTAAGACCGACTCGCGTCGTGCCGTGCACGTTCCCGTCTTTACGCTAAGCGCATCATGCTGCCGCGGAAGAATCGATTCGGATGGCGGTGAAGCTCGCAGGTGAAGCGAGATACCGGTTGGAAAAAAACAGGAGAATCTCTTTGGCGGGGCCCGCAACGGGTCAGCTTGGGATGAAAAGCACACGCAAGTCATCCGCGGGTCCTGTGGACCGCGCGCGCGTTTCGACCCTCGGGATCCATTCAGCGCGACCTCCGATTCGAGGAGGCAAAGATCGGGATGAAAAAAAAGGAAGAGAGGAGGAAGGAGGAAAGAAAACGGGGATGCGCCTTAATAAACATGTCTTACAAGAACGCCGGAGTGCATAACCTGCACGAGCCAAAAACCGAGAGCAAGAATAGATACGCCCTTTCTCTTTCTCTCTGTTTAGTCCGTTTCCTCACTCCGTTCTACCGATCTCTTTTTCTCTTTCTCTCTTCCTCCCGGCTCTCCTTTCACCGGGTAACACGGAACACAATGGATAAATGAGATTTTTTGCGAGCGATTGAGATCCGAGCGCAGGAAGAGGAAAGCGGTGGTTGGGATGCAGAAGAGAGGAGAGAGAGAGAGGGAGGTTGGATCGGGGGGAGGGCATCATTGTCTCCCCGGGGAGAGACCGAGAGTGTACCGATGATAGGGTGCATCCCCCGGGAGCGAGGGCTCGAAGAAAGGGTTGACAGGGGAGGCGAGGCTTTTAATACTTGCGGTACCGTCCTGCCATTGTCGATAAAACGCATCGGCTGGATTACCATAAGTACGCCATGCCGAGAGAAAGAGAGAAAGGGAGAGAGAAACAAGAGATCGCCTTTACGCTTACCGAAGAAAAATCCACCAGCCGATCCTGCGATCGCAAGATATCCGATACGATCCGCCGTCTCACGGTTTTCAAAGCGAGATTATTATTTGGTTGCGTTATCTCTGATAACGGAGATAAAAAAATTTAATATGAAAAAACTGAAAGTAAAGACAAAAATAAAGAAAAAACTTTGCCTTCATAATTAATATTTAAGTGTATTGAGAAAGCAAAAAGAAAATATTTTTCTATACTAACGTTATTACATAATTGATTTCATGTATAAATAAATATTTTATAATGTTAAGTATTTTGTAATAAAAAAGATAATATATCTCTTAAATAAAAATGTAATGCAACTATTATATGTCAAAGTTTTCAGTTTGAACATAAATTATCAATTTATATATTTTTTTCCTATATTAACTATCTTCCAAAAAATAAAGATAATCCATAAATTTGTTTATTATTTGCTAATAAAAAATGTACTCATTTATTATGTGATCAATTAGCTGAACAAAATCAATTTTCAAAATTTCTTGCAAACTTTAACACAATTTAATTCACTTTTTTTTTTAAACTCGTTAGAATAATCTTCTTCTGCCATATTTTATTAGATTTTAAGAAAAATTTCTGATTGTATTATTTCTCTCGCAGACATCACTGCGTGCAATCCTAAATATCATAAATAATAAATAGCGTAAACTTCTGCCCAACATTATACGAATGTCGCGTGGATGACAATAATTTTGTTGGCGTTAGATAAGCGTCTAACATTACGGAGAATGGATATCGTGGCCAAGCTCGGGAGGAGCGGATTTAAAAGGACTATGATCCTTGCGCAAGGAGACGAGAGCCGAGCGGCCGGTTCTCCTCTATCTCTTTCTCTTTCTTCCTCTCTCTTTCAGGATCGCCAGGATCGAATTCATTCGCTTGGGTCCGTGTGCACGGCTCGTACATCAACCTGTCATAATTAATAGGGCCTTTTTGTGCGCCCCGAGTCTACCCCTGGATCTTAACACTTTGTCTTATACGCGCGATGCAACGTACCGGACGGGCTATTTATGCTATTATACTATCGCCCGGACAAAAGTCGCGGACGGACGGTGGGAATGGGGGAATTTACGACTGCTCGACGTCCATTTCCGTGTTGCAGCACCGTGGAGTGCATCGTGCGTATGCTAGACGACGGTGTTTCACGGCGAAACGTACGATCCTCGCGGGCGAAATCGGAGCGGCGGCGTTTCTTAACGGCAAAAAGACGAATAACTGTCTTGCGTCTTGTACGCACCATCGAAATCACACCATGCTTTAGATGATTGATGGACGTAAGCAAAATAAATTATGTTAAGATAATACTACATGTTCATAAACCATAAGACACATAACCATTAGATACATATGTTGTAAGTCATTTTCTTTGCTTTAAAATTCGTGAGGAGAGTTAGTAAAAGTACCTAATTTATAAATTTTATCTTATACGAGTAGATGCATGCACGTGCTATATAAATGTACTTCTTACTAAACGCATAATTGATCGTACAGTATTAAGTTTTTGGCAATTTAAATTTAAAAAAAGAAAACAGGCAATTAAAAAAAATAATGTTTACATTGCAAGCAACGTAGATTACATAATGCACATGAAATTAATTGGTAGAGAATAGCAAGAACTTTCTTATATATTTTGGCGCGATTTGTGTGCGATTATAAATATTCCAATTAATCTTATGTACGAGATAATGTAGAAACTAAATGCATCGCGACGATCGATCTTTCTCCCCTTTTGTGATAAAATTCGCGAAGTTGACACCTAACCGTAACAGCGAATTTAAATCCCAACTCGGACCCGTGTTAGAGCAAACCGTGAAACCGTACTATTATAAATGAAGGTTCCATGTTTTCCCAGTTTCGAGTTTATAAATTGGCGAACTGCCGACGACGACAATGATGACGATGGTAACGACGAAGTTGACTACGACTACAACTACGACGACGACGACGACGACGACAATAATGACGACGATAGTGTAAGAGCCCACGGTGCAAGATTTCGACACCGGCGAGAGTCGGGCATGGCTAATTAGGGGAGCCCTCCGTGTCACAGCAAGTAAATTAATTAGGACGCTGATTAATAGCGAAGTATTAATCCGGGTGTTTCAGAATCGTACGACTTCGCGGTTTACAAGGAAAGATCGTTTTTTATCACCAAAGTTATGGTCGAACATCTCTCAATATTAATCTCAAGCATATTCAAAGAAATTCGAGAGATTTATACTTGGTCGACGATAAAACTTTCGTATTTACCTGTAACAAATGATTTTAGAATATTGTCAGTCAATTTAAGCTGTTCAATCGTTATTAGAGATTTTGCAATACATATAGTAGCGTTTTATCAATGAAACATATGCAATGTGATACGTAAATTTTGCAGCACGTTAAGACTTTCACATAATCTAAATTTGGTATCACAGAATCCGTGTGTTCTTAAGAATATTTCTTGTTCTTATTTATCCACCCGCAAAATCCAAGCTGCGGAAGGAAATAGCAAACTATCGCGGGCACTCTGTATACCGGCTGTACGCGCGTATATCCGCATCCTCAGCTTTATCTCTCGAAAGCAACATGGAAGGTGAGACTGCGCGTTTCTCGAGACGCGCCAGCTTTTCCCTCGCCAGCCGTCTTTCCTCTTCCTCCCCTTCATCTTTCTTCTCCGGTGCAATCGCCGGTGCATCGTGCGCAGCTCGGTGCAATGTGCGCAACTCGCGGACCACTGATGGACGTACGGACGTACTGCAATGCGAGGTACGCCGTGGCATAGTGTGTACGTACGGTACAGCATGCCATATGCCATATGGCTAATGGCTTCCGCGTTGCTAAGCGTCATTGATAGCACCAGCCGAACCCGGTGGTGTCCATGCCTGCTCATCTTCGTGGAACTGCGATAGCGTCCCTTGTTAAGCTAGCACAGGATCCTTCTCGACGAATAAGACCGACGGTCAGTTATCGTGATTGCGTTTGCCTCGTGCGAGTTATCTCGCACAACAGATGAAATAATAGATGAAATACAATAAAGACTATATAACAATTTAGTGTAATAAGAGATGACTAATAATCGCGTATCGAAAAAGTTGTGAGACTAACTGCGTTGACAATTCCGACTTGCTCTAGATAGTGATTTGACAAAACGTGTATATGTTATACAACAGAGATAGATAGAGAAAAAAAATTTATATTATTGACAACCGATTCAAATTGAATTAAAGAGTTAAAGTTACTTTGAGAGATTTATGTATACTTTCATCATTCTAAGTATTCATTACATCTTATACAAACATTAGAAATATTTCCTGAGATGTTCGATGTTGTATCAGACGTTAAAATCTTTATCAATAGATTTCTTGAAAATGTCTTGAATGTTAACTTGTTTACCAACATGTTTGCTAAATTTTATTATAAAGTATTAATCCCGACCTGGTTGTATAAAATTATCATCATAAGTACATCACGTGCGTTTCTATACATATATGGCTGAAGGTCAATCAAATTATTAATTTAAATTTAGAGCCTAAATCATTCACGATCCATTAGAACTTCTTTAGAAATTTCACAAAGCTTGACGTCACGAATATTTTCGCTTGTTATCACAATCGATTCCGTCTATCCAGCGTTTGAAACTCTATTAACCGCCGACCACGCGTTTACTGCACAAATCGCCAAACGTCGATCGCGAAATGCTCTCGCGATGAGCAACGATCCGTGGGAAAGATCGTAGAAACTGTCGTCCACTTTAATCCCTATCGTTTGTTGCTATCTACGGGCCGGTTCGAGCAACGTGCGCTTCTATTGACTCGCGCCACGGTTCGACGTCGAGTCGAACGATACTATTCGCGTAGCCGCCCGTCGACTTCCTACAAACGAAACCGCGGTGTCATGCTCCTCCTCAGATTCCTCGACGGCGTGTAACAATAAGCATCGACGAGGCGCGACGCGGCCTGACCGTCGTACTCGCGAGGCCCGATCGCGTCTCACTTTCGGGCCCGACATGGCCTAACTTCCGCCGATCGAAGATACACCTTTCATCAGGAAAGAAAAGAGAATATTTGAAATAATCTGTTATAATTATTGTAATCGGGAAAACAGGTTATAAATACAGGTTATTTCTATAAATCGTAGAATAAAGTCAGTTCAGCTGAAATTCTCTAATAATTGTAGAAAGATCGGAACAACAGAGGACTCGATAAGTCTGCATTTTATTGTTATAAAAAAGTATGTAATCTACAATGAGTATTTTTTTTAAATAGAAATAGGCTTAAATAAATATCACGGATTTGTGTCAACTTCATTCGGATTTATACCTAATGTGTGTATATGCGAATTTATTTCCCCATTAATTTCATCTTCAAAATTAAGTTTATCTCGCGAGAGAGTCGTTTATTTCGAATCTTCCCAACGCCCATTTCTACCAATGTAGATTAACTTTAAACTCGGTTTAACTTACTCCTTATCTTTTTCTAGTTCTAAGAATTAGACTAGTTTAACTAAGAATTAGTTAAACCGAGATTAAAGTTAATCTACATTGGTAGAAATGGACATAAGTCTCGCTCCTTCACGAAGTTTTCGAACTTGTACTTTTTTGCTTGTCGGTATACCAGATCTATCGAGCAGTAACCGTCGTGCGCGCAGTGACGACCGATCGTTTCCTGGTATAAATATGCAACGTGTCACCCGGGGGGTCAGACTCGGATTCCTCGATGGTCGGGTGCACATGCACATGTACACGCGTGTGCACATGCACGTGCGTATTCCGCTGGCGGGCCGCGCGAGAACGAGAGTGAGCACGCACGCGTTCGCACAGTCGCGCCGGCTAAACGTATGTATGTATTGTATATATGTATGTGTGTGTGTGTGTGTGTGTGTGTGTGTGTGTGTGTGTGTGCATACGTTAAAATTCTCTACAATGGGATCCTCCACAATGGCCTTTGTCCGTCGCGCTCGTGGAAAGAAATGAAAAATGAGGCCCTCCTCTCCGCCGCGCCGATTCCTTTTCGCTGGCATGCGTGCGTGCTTGCATGCGTATGTCCTTCCAACGCGTGCTCTCCTATATACACCTATTATGTTTCCTCCAGTTCAGCTATTTCCATATTTGCCGGTATTTCAGTCTTGTTCGGTCTTATTATGCGGCATCTAGAGAGTGCGAAACGCAATAAAATCTTTATCCACTATCATCGAAGTATCTACCTCTCATATTACTGTCCATCCATTCGCCACTAATTTAACTTCATATTTTCATTTTACCCGTGACTCGTTTATTCTCGGAAACGTTTACCGGCACGTGTCTTAATTGCTTAGATAATGTGCACTCAATAACCCTTTATTTTATTCTGTACGATTATATCGTATCTTTTAAATAAAAAGCGGCAGCGTTGTCTTTTTCTTTTCTAACATAAGCTTCGCTCACTCATTCGTTCCATCTTACTTCTTATCCGTACTCTTTCTGTCTCTCCGTCCCTCCCTCCCCCTCTCTCTCTCTCTCTCTCTCCTTTCTGACCCTTCGATCGCATGGTCGAGGTTGAGAATGAAAAAGAGGATCGTATGTGCGCCGTCGGTTTTTAGAGCTCGGCAGAACGCGGTAATAGAGTCGCCGTGTGGGCCGGCGAATCATCGGCTGGAAAATCGACCAGGCCAGCTCTTACTCGAACTCACGGCAAAAACAGCTATAAAGCTCGTTCCGAGATCCGCAATGTCACGCGGTCCGAAGAGCGGTCCGAAGGACGAAAAAATTTCTCGCGGATCGTCATGGGATAGTCAATCGCCCAGCACGACGATTCGGGAGGGGATCCACGCTTACGAGAATTGGTCTCGCTCTAATTGCGCTCGACCCTCAACCCCGAACGATCCTCAATCGATGGGCGATTCGCGGCAGATTCAATACTCGCATATCGATATTTCAAATTTCGAAGATGCATTGAATTCATGCGCAATTATGTCCCAAGAATATATCGTTTTCTATCGTGACAGACGAAGATATTGTATTGTGTTTAGTGTTCACTTTATATTTAAGTTTGTAAAATTTTCTAAATTTACAATAATTGTAAAAAGTACTAAGATGACATTTTCTTTAAAAAGAAAACAATTATTGTAATAATATTTATTATTAGTCCTAAAAATATCTCTTTACTTTTATATTTAGCAATTGGTACTTTAGACTTCTGTAAAATAGCGAACTCAACTTTTAATACAACATAAAATTATTTAATAATTAGGATAAGACCGCATATATGTATAAACAATTTAAAACGAGAAATAGGCCAATGACGGTCAATAGCGGATCTTAGTGCTCCAATAATATTAATGTGTGACTTTTCTATAAACTACGCGCCGTTACTATCGGTCTTGAAACGCAGCTCTCGAATATCGCAACATTAAATTGAAAATCAATTTAATGATATACTGATGCTAAGAAACATCTATAAGATTCCCCCCTTCCCATCCCATCCCGGAAAACTGTAAAGAATTTATTGCGAAAAATATTACCTCAGCCAGGATTAAAATTATTTTATAATACCATTTTTAATGAGATTAAATTAATTCCAACAGAAATAATCTGATAATTAAATTCACTTCTGAATATACAAGTCTTATTTAGACATCCATATTTTAAACTTTATATCCCTTAAACATATCCCTTTATATCCTTGTGATTATTCTTTTTACAGTAACACGATATCTGGAAAGGGTATTGAAAGTAGTTGCTTGATGGATCACGTTACATTAGCCCTATCCCGCGAATAGTTCCCCACGAAAAAAAGGATATCCGTGCTTCAGCTAATAGGTTGGATTCGTCAAAGCGAGACCGCGTGCCATGCAGCAGAGTGGAAGCGTAATGACGAGGAATACGTAATATCTGGCTAATTGGGCTCGATAATAGGGCAGTCGGCAATCGACGATGCCGATAATAGCCAGAAACGGGTAGCTAGCATCGCCGTTAATTCGAGGAAGATCTCCCGCTCGTAAAGAGAGCGCGTGAAGGAGAAGAAATCTTTCCGACTCTCCCGTATATTGGCCTGCTGAGAGATCGGGTCGGCAAAGGCGTTAATCTGGCAGAATTAATCCGACTCCGGTTGGATGCTTTCCCTCGATATGCCACGAACAACGAGCGCGCGAGTCGAACCCTCGATTCCGCGAGCCGCCCTTCCGGGCCCTCTCTCGGCTTGATATCGGTTCAAAGTGAACGCGCACGAAGGGAGACTCTTCCACCTTTTGTCGCGAAACGTGTCCCGCCTCGTTTGTAAACGCCCTGTCGTGATACTTTAATTAACCGCGGAACGAACCCCGGCTTCGAGCAGGAATCCTCCTATGTCATGGCTCGTGACTTTCGATAATATGTACCTAGCGCTGTTGTGGTTTCCGTTAAACTTTCGAAAATAATTTGATTTTATTATCTATATAGAGTTTTATATAGATAATATATTTTTTGTTTAACGTGCGTAATTATATTTTCTTATCAAAACATTAAAACTGCATTTATGCGTGGATCGAGTAGTGGCAAAAGGCAGTGTAGCAAAACTTGATGTTATCTTTTTATCGAACATTTTTTTCTACTATATACTAGTAAAATAAAATATCATTTTTAGTGAAGCTAGAATTAATTTTAAAATAATTGTTATCATGGTTATATACAGATATGATCACACATGCATACACAATGTAATTGGTTAATTAAAGTTCATTAAAATTATAGAACATTACAGAACATTAAGATTAATAACAAATAGTTTCTAATTGGTTTTTATTAATATTGATATATTTCCTAAAATAAATTTAAAAAAGTGTGCAAATTAGAAATTTGCACAGTGTTTCCTCATCAATTTAAAGGGGGTCAAATTAAGAAGAGACACAACGCATCATCAACATTTTAGTTGGTTCACAAAGCTTCCTCTATGAGGAAGCCAAACTAAAAAAAAGAAGAAATAAAAAAACTCCCTCATAGAGGAAGCTTTGTGAATCAGCTAAAATGTTGATGATGCGTTGTGTCTCTTCTTAATTTGACCCCCTTTAAATTGATGAGGAAGCACTGTGCAAATTTCTAATTTGCACACTTTTTTTAAACTTTTACAAATAATTTGGCCCCAAATTCAATACCAACCTTCTTTTAATGATACTCTATCTATTGATTAAAATACTTTATTATAGTGTTTTGAAAAGCTCTCAAAGTAAGCTATAAGGATATACAATAAAAAAGTAGGGTTTCAATAGTAAAAATTGAAAGAGAGCCTAAAAAAATTTTTTTTTAAATTAAAAATTTTATTTAAAAAAAAACCCTTTACCGAACATCACCAAATACAATTTCATTAGATATTCTTATAGCTTACTTCGAGAGCTTTTAAAAACACTATAATAAAGTATTATTTCATTATGTACTTATCGAGTTACGAAAGTTTGAAGATTACAGTTTTATATGAACATACACACTTCATTACTCGAAAAGTACTTAATGAAAAAAGTGTTTTGAAAAGCACTCGAAATAAGCTATAAGAATATGCAATAAAAAAGTGGGGTTTCAATAATAAAAATTGAAAAAAAACCTAAAATAAAAATTTAGAAAAAATTAAAAATTTTATAA
>NJRP01000103.1:339807-351352 GCA_003063835.1 Aphaenogaster floridana | reverse complement strand
TATCTAAAAGACGGTATTGCAAAAACTCTCTAATAACTGGAGATATTAAAAACGCTAAAAAGCGTTTCCAATTATCTCCAACTGTTTATAATGATTAATTATATATGTTCTTGTATATATAAATAAATTCGATAGATCATTCAGAAGAGTTTGCCAAGATTTATTTAATTATATATTTAAGCTAAATATTTTATTAATAGAACAAAATGGGTTCGTGTTGTTCAGTTCCTGTCTTTAAAAGAATTCTAACAATATTGAACGCTGAATCTGTTTCACGATGTACGATTTAAACCGATTTGAAGACGACACGTATTCTTTCATCCTCTCTCTCACTCTCTCTCTCTCTCTCTCTCTCTCTCTCTCTTCCCTCTCCCTCTTCCCTGTCTGGACAAAATTAATAAAACAATACTCCATTATTGGGTAGCGACTCGAGTAGGAACGCCGAGAATATCAATCTGAGGAATCGCTAGGAATCCCGCGGACGCGATGTCCCACGAATAAATTATATTTTGCACTCTACGATGGCAATCACTGCGGTATTCATGCGACGCGAACGATGGAATTACTGTCGCCGTTTGCGATCTGTTTTCTCATCGATGCTTTTCTTCTGGTTTCTTAAGATCTATCTATGTAAAATAATTTTTAAATCGTATTATTATATACTTGTACGTTCTTATTGTAATTATTGTATTTGGTTTTTAACATGCAAACTAATATGACATCAATGTGAGAAACAAGAGAAAAAATGTTAGAATCTAACGATCTTTATAGATTGAAAAATAAAATGCTTCGAATGTGTCAAAATAGAGAAATTGAAAGTTAAATTATTAATATAATAGCAAGAAATTTGTATTTGGTAGCGTAGATAAATTTTGTTATCTTAAAATACGCTAATACATTACTTATTGAAAGATATTTCAGTAAAAGTGCAAGCGTGCGTGGATTTACGGGAATAGGCTCGGCTAAAAGCAAAATTTTAGTATTAAGCTTTAAGCTATTGATCCAAAGTTCGGGGCAAAAGCCGAGACCCGGACCCTCCATTGGGCAAACTGAAATACTTGTCACGTGTGGACATAAATAACTGTCGGATGTCGATAAATGTATTAAAAACTCGCGAACCGTGGCTTTATTTCACTCGTGGTATCAAAGAATGGAAAACATAGAAACAGAGGGTGAACGATATTGGGAATGCAAAAACTGTTTACGCTGAAATATTATTTTAAACTTCAATAAATTTCTAATAGATGCTTCAAATAGCAAAATTTGAATATATTATGAAATAGATAAAAAAATTTAGTTAACGTTTATAATAAATGTAAAAAAAATATTTTATTCATTATTAAATATCATATATTATTTATTAAGTTTGTTCTGCATTATTCCAGGAAAACAAATCAATTTTGTATTTCTATATTTTTTTTTCTCGCGCTTAAAATTAAATTAAGATTTAGTTATTAGAATGTATTAGTTTTAGCAAATTAGAACTAATAACATTTTTTTTTCAGAATAATGCAAATCTTTTAAATAATTGTAATATAAGACTGTAAAAGTTTTTATATTTTGGATATATTCTATTTTTTTATTTTGTTATTCCTGCATACCTGATATGCAATATTAACATAAAGATGCCAATCGTACAAAGAACAAGGAAATAAATGTCGCACGTGTCGCACATAATCTATATGGAAATCGACACTGAACAACGTCCACCGCAACGATCACCGAGTTCTGCTCGAAATTTGGCCGCAAGAATTTTCTATATGCACAAATGTCTGCGTAAAACGGAAACATAAAGCGGAAGCGGAAATGAATCCCGCAAGGTTGCCGACCGCACGCGGTTGCCCTTGAGCCTCGAAGTCCGAGGTGTATGATTTAGTGTGCCCCGCTCTCCCGTAACTGCACGTAATACATAGCCACCTATGAAAGTGCACGGACACGTGATGTATGTATAAATCGGCTTGGACCTCATCTCCCTTTTCCTCTCCTCCCGGAGACGCTTCCTTCCCGACTATCGACCCTTCCCGCAGGACGAATTCAGATTTTCCCGAATTTTGTTTAAAATGTTTATGAACCGTGTCCGAGGGGTCGGACATCACGCGTGAGTCCGCAAGCATGAGTCCGGGGGAGGGCGGGGAGGCGCCGAGGGGAACGAGGAGCTCTTGAGGAGAGCTCTCTCTCTCTCGCCCCGAAAGTTTACGCAGCCGGACCCTGAGATCGGAGCCGAAGGTTCCCATATCCTGTCGCACGGGGCAGTAAATCTCGGTAGGACGCAAATAAAATTCCGCGCGCGAGACGAGCCGCCGGAACGGAAGGAGTGTATGATCAGGCTGCGACTTTACGAACGGCGACGCGACTAACGGTCCGGAAACCCCGAATCACCGATTCGATTAATAGAACGGCAAAATCGCAACGTATATCTCTACAAATAACTGGCGTGATGGAAACAAATGTATATAAATCTAACTTCTAGAAGTATCAGAACGTTCTAACGGCGGGGTTTTGCATTCATGTGAAATATTCAGAAAACCGGACATTATATTACAGTTTTTGTTTAACTTATTTTCAAAAGAATTTCTATGGATAGATATTTGTAACTTACTATAAAATCAGATTATTATTAAATAATATGAATTAAATATGTATATTCTTATTTAGACTTATTAGACTGTTCTTTAGAGTAAAATACAGTTCTCTCATTGCAACGCTTTCATTTTTAAATAAATTGTTTAAATTTGTAATAATTAAAATGTCGGATATCACATATGTATATTTGTGCTAGCAAGTTATAAATTATATTAAAGATTATTTACCGAACATATATAATTCCAGTTGATATATATGTTTATAATAAATAGCATTGCTTGCAAAACT
This sequence comes from Aphaenogaster floridana, assembly GCA_003063835.1. Lineage (NCBI taxonomy): Eukaryota > Metazoa > Arthropoda > Insecta > Hymenoptera > Formicidae > Aphaenogaster > Aphaenogaster floridana. The sequence continues at coordinate 348,481 of NJRP01000103.1, read as the reverse complement.
AAAAAATTAGCACGCTTTATTCATATTTTAGAGTTCCATTATAATATGCTCCACATATATACCTTGTCGATACGCAATTCGAGATAGGTCTTTAACCGACACGGGTCGTCTTGCTGCATCCGGGGGTTCTATTTGTGCGGTTACCCGTTTTGTCACGAATCTAACGGGGGTTCCTAGGCAAGTACATAACGCTAGTTAGCACCCCGCTGCGGTCTGTAGTGGGTGTGTTGTGACACCCAGGGCGGAACAAACAAACATCGTGTCCGTTCGGCCGAAGGGTAACCACGAGTGACCATTGGCGAGACCTCAACGCAACTTCGCCGGTCACGAGGACGTTCCTGTCCTTCTCACCCCCGCCGTTTCCTCGCCATCTCTCTTCCTCCGGTACCCTACGATCCTTCAGTTTCCGACAATAATGGAAGGGGCAGGCCGCCCCTTAAAAGTTTCGACCGCGACGCTAAATAGGAAACGATACACTCCCACGATCCGACTCGATTCCCGTTTTCCTCTCCTTTTCAACCGCACTCCCCATTCTCTTCCGCGACATTAGGTCCGAGACAACGGCCGTTTCTATATCCCCGGGACTCTCGAATTCGAAGTCGTTCGTTCCGGCACGAAGGACGATATGGCGCGCGATGAATGACAATGCGCCGCGCCGCCCTTAAGATTAAATCGCGACGACGAGAAACTGCGGCCCGGGACCTTCGCGAATACAAGATCGGGTCGTTTCGCAAGCGTGGCTTGTCGCTTAGCTGAACTGCGTCACATTTACTGACGACCGACAGAAATTGATAAGCACTGATATCAACGGGGATATAATTAGATTGCGTATTCACGCTTTCATAATAATATTTCGGTTACATATTGGCGGTATCGGTATTAACTTTAATCTTTTGGATTAATTTTTCGCCCCTTCCCTCTCCTCTCCGTCTCTTTCTAAAGAGATAAGAAACATCAGTTAAAGAAAAGTTAAAATTGAGATACGTTAACCAAATTGTTGTCATGTCTTGTTTACGCTTTAATTGAAACAACATTCAAAAAATAAATAGAAATTGCGTTTACTAAATTGATGATTGTGAGTCTTGAGATAAGAGATAATTGAGAATTTATAATTTCGATTGTTTTTAAGTATAGCTTTAATAATATAATTAATTACCATTAATCTATTACCATTTATTAAAATATAGTATTTAATTTTGATATTGGTGTAACATTATTTTCACTTGAAATTTCTAACAACAGCTAAACAATCATTTCAGAGATTCAAAATATATTTCAGTAACACTTCGGAGGTAATAGTTTAAATGAACTTTATCAATCATCAGTGATTATTGTTGGGACATAATAGTTCATAACTTGTAAGCAAAACTATTCATACATATTCATACAATGTTTTTTGTTCCAGCTTACCTTTAGAATTTATTGTTCATGTTTACGCATTACGTTGCGAAACACGTCCGCGTATACATGCATTTAACTTGTTGTCACGAATACTGAAACGGATCTAGAGCGAAGCGGATGCAGTCGATCGGTTTTCACGTAAATTGAAAATATTCGCTTACGAAAGTAACGGCGATAATCGAAGACGCGATAGAAAGAACGTTTCAGTGCGTCAACAAGCTCAACGCGACAGTGCCAACGGCATGTTACGACGCTCATAATTAATGTGATAAGGAGCCAGCAAGCGAGCGCAGAAAATTCTGCTCGCGTCTTTTTACGCGGATCTCTTTACGTAAGCGTCGCGTACGGAAACATCGAGCACGCGAGAGGAAATTTAATCGAACAAAGCTATACGCTCGTTATTGCAGCCGTATGAAACAAGATTGTTACGCATATCACCGACTGTCTTTGTTGATTACGAGGAAAACAGCGGCTATTAGTTCATCCCGTAAGTAATACGCTTTCATGTGACACTATGCGCAAAGTGATATAATTGATGGTTAATCAGCTTAGAACATCATCGGGTTTATCATGAAAGAAGATTTCAAAGAGCAAGGCAGTGAATAATTAATAAAAGACTGCTGATCAGTTAAAGAATACAAAACAAAAGTAGATTAACTCGATATTAGAGCGGATTAACTCTAAATTACACAAGGCCCTCTAATATTATAATCTCTTATTTAAAACAGATTCCACAAATTATGTATTTGATGTATTCCTATAAAATGTGATAACTCGTTGATCTTCCATTAATTTAATAGTTCAGTGCAATAATCCACTTTCTCTTTTAACTTAAAGAGATTAAATTTAATTTTCTCACATCCAAGATTAATTTTTTAAAAAGTTAAGCTTCAAAAAGTTAAGCCACTATTAAACCACTGACGCAGTAAATTCTTTTCAATTTCATTATAACCATAGAATTTATTGACCGAAGCAATTCTCCCCGTTTTCATCGAGAGCGAAGATAGTCGTTCGACCAAGAACGCCAAACTGACAGAAACAGCCGTTTGTGACCCCGGACCAACCCTGTGACCTTAACAGGGTTTTCAGTGACTTTCTCGGCCGGGCCACGATGCGTTGCACGTTACACGTTTCTCTCCGCGGGAATCCCAGGGATTCGGGGTCCGGAACGGGACCGGGATCGGGATCGGGATCGAGTTTTCTTGATAATCAAAATCCAAAAGCGAGTTTCGCCGAGCCATACGCAAGGGTACAAGAACGTGCCGCATCGCTTCCGGGACGTTTCTCCTAGAGAAAACTAGTTTCCTCGTCGCGGGACTTTCGCCCGCTCCTCCCGGAGCCTGCTCCTGTAATTGCCCTAGTCCTCACGAGCTGGACACTGTCCACCTTTTAGGGTGGGAACTTCGCGAGGAAATACTGGTCCGTGCTGTTCTCGAACAAAACGCCGCGCGACGCTTCTCGACAAATACCTGTTCGGACTTACGACGCGATAGTTGATACCTGATTCGAACTGCTACATGCGTTTGGCTACTGCGTTCAACGTACGAGTTAACGTATGGGTTAACGTCTGAAATTTTTGGGTATTTAAAAATTAGTTAGCGGTGATCAATTAAAAAATGCGTTACCTACTTGCATTTATGGCATTTTATTAGCAAGCAAAATATATGTAAGAAATTTAGGAACAAATGTATGCTTATGTAACATATAGATGTATATGTTATGTTTTAATATTTGCCATTATGTAAAATCATATTTGTAATATATGTGAATAAAAATTTCTTATTTTGAAGTCTTTCAATTCAGTTTTTGATCCTTGCCATTCATTCCTGGATTAACCTGCAATAGTTTAGTTTAACACATGTCGAATTGCGATGAATCATGCGCGTTTAACACTGATGTCGTCAAGGAGAAGGAAATTTCCATCGAGAGCACAAAAACAATAGTCATATGCATATTGAATGATAGATATCGACAAGGAAACGTTACAATGCTGCGAACATCAATGCACATATCAGAACGCATTACAATTCGAATAATGCAATTATTTCAGAAATTGTTAAGTTTTTTAGAAATGACAATAAAGTATATTTCATTAACCAGTTCACTGGTAATGACTCATATGAACAAAAGTGCCACAACTGATAATGACTCATATATGAGTATCATGAATAGCTCTGCCAATTTTAACGGATTTGCATTAAACTTGATAAATCCTTATAGACAAGCTTCCATGTATAATACGAAATTATTCGCTCTCGCCAGTTTTGGCACAAAACGTTGATTTCGTATCCACCAGTTAACTGGTTAAAAATCCATCGATTAAAAAAACAAATTTTTTAAAGATTGTTTAAAATTGTAGTAATAGGTTTTTAACAATCATTATAATTTATAAGAATAATTGCAGAAATAAACGCATTTTCTCTTTCTCTTCTACAATTACAAGACGGAGGACTCCACGGAACTGTAACAAAAGTCTAGGAGATAAATTTACCTCATATTGATCAATGGAGGATGACCATTGCCGAGATGACCATTGCCGAGATCGTTTCCGCCATCGACAGGTAGCTAGAGAAGCGACGGGGAGAAACACCTTGCGTCTTCTGCGCGGGTGGACAAGTGGCGAGCAGGGGCGAGAAAGCACAGCCTCGCATTGCGATGGAAGCACGGGTGGGTGGCACTCGAAGGGGTCCGGAAAGCCTAGGGCGAAGTGCCGAGTGCCACTTTACTCGGGGACCACGTGTTAGTTCGTGTCGGATTTCGGATTCTCCCGTTCTTTTCGAGGAAACGTTCTTTTCCTCCCAAAAGACTTACAATTCTATCATATTCTTACTTCGCTGGTGATCAAGACGTTTTACCTTCGCTTTGAACGTCGTCAATTTTGCTTGCTCCTCGATACAGCAAAATGAAATGTTATCTTCGTTTTAAAAAATAGTGAAATTAAAGAGTCTGATGTAGGAAAGAAAACGCGAATGCTAACGTTTGTATCTCACACTTATCACTAACGTCTCTTTCTCTTTTTTTCTTGATAATCTGTCAACAATTTAAATTTTATAGTAGACTATTGAAATTTAAAGTCTGGAATCATCAATCCCCAAGATCTTCGACGAGTTCGAAATTTAATGTGAACGCGGATCAAAGGAGATGCAAAGACGAACGGCAAAAATCGCCGCGTAGCTCTTCAAACGTATATCGATACCTGTGCCCCACGTACAGTCAATAAAGCCCCACTGATTTCCGGATCGGGTCACACGGATATTTGGTCGATCCTCTTGCGTATATACCCCCGAAATGGGGGAAAAGACACGGGGCGCTTCCGCGGCGCGACCATAAGGGGGAAAAGTCCCGTTCGCGTCGCGCTCGATGATTTCGGGGATCGTCGACGCAATTCCGCATTTCCCGCGTCGACGATTTGCTCGACGGGCCTACGTGCCCATGGTATGCGGCCTCATAGGTATGCACACTACGGGGTGGCGCGTATCGATGCAGCGCGTACGGTTTTCACCCCCGTGAAACCCTGCCTTCCGCGGCACGACCCTGTTGTGGTCGACGCAGCTGTCCTATGTCCAGATGTCCGGTTTTCGGGTACGGGACGGACTGCTCGCTCACTGTGAGAAAACCAATCCGAGGTTGGGCCCCTTCTCTTTCCTTGCCGTTTTCCTTCGTCCGTGACTGCTCCCCCCGCGCGCGGCCCCTCCGTTTCCTTGACCGGATCCCCGGAGGCACATTAATTACCCCGCGAACGGACGTTCCTTCGGTATTATCCGAAATTTAATACACGGCTACACGCCCCGCCGTGCGCGCGTTTGCGTGCGTGCATACATGTGTGTGTATGTGTGTGTACATATATATACTCCATAAGACGTTAAAAGTATTTTAAATATAAATCTTACTCTCTAAATTTCTTGGAGTGAAATCTCACTCCAAAGAGTGAAAATACTGCCACTTTGAAATTTGAGTGGCAGTATTTTCACTCGCTTGGAGTGAATTTTCACTCAATTCACTCCAAAAAATTTAGAGAGTATGAAATTAAAATACATTCGTACATAAAATTTAACTCGCTATATATTTAATCGTTTAAAATGAAGAAATTAGCTATGCCATAATCTCCCGAGATTTCGATAAAATAATGGATTTAGATTTTGGCCGTTTTATAATATCAAATTCAAATCAGCTTATACACTTATAGTATATCTATATACGCTATAGAGAGACATATACATATATCTATGCTTATATTAATATATGCGAAAGCTTGACCAGCACGGGTTTTTTCCGTGGCCTTTCCGTTACAAATCCCCGTCCGTTCGCTAAACGTCGTTAACTCGGTTGAAAGCAGGCGACCAGTACACACTGAAGAGCTAATTTGACTCATTATAAATCGTTCTCAGATACGCGAAGATTTTATGATCGCTTTAAAATGACCCTTCTCGCAGGATCGAAGAAATCTGACCTAACGAACTTGGTATATCGTCGATAAAAATCTCTCGAGGTAAACGTGTCAACAATGTGTGTACATAAAAATATGCATGTACAGCAAATTCCAAACGTGAAGAACGTAATTGAAAAAAGTCAGTTTAAATATCAGAAAATATATATAAAATGTAAGATAGAGAAATATATAAAACTGTGGAAAAATATGAATATTAAATTCAACATCAATTTCGAACAAATTCGGCGGAAATATGAACAATTGAAATAATTGCAAGAAATAAACAAATAGATAATTATAAATATACAAAATAAAGAAACTATTTTTCAGTTAATATTTTGATATAAAGCAAATAATACATAAAGTGAATGCTCTAATTAGCACTAATTAAAGTTAACAAATATTATTATGGTTATGATATCTAAAAATATATATATATATCCCCAAAAAATAATCGTAACAATAACCCACTTAACCGAGTATTAACTATATACATATCTGCTAAGTATATAATATAAATTTGAATGCCGCATATGCAACATCACGCTCTTCAGAAATGAAAATTTTAGACGGACAGAGTCGAGTTTCGATCACCGAAATCATTAATGGATCCTGGCGGGGCTGTGTGTGATCAGCCGCAAAGAGAATAATCGCGCGAAATACGTGGCGACGGGAAATCAAAGAGAATTCGTAGCAGGAAATGCGGCTATTATCTTCCGCATGTTCTTTCCGATCCTCCGAATCGCAGATCGATTTAGCGTTTATCCTCGACTACCGACGAGAGCGGGCGGCCAGCAGCGACGGGAGATGCAGGTCTATATATGGCCGAACCGATACCGTACACGTATCGACGATTTTTAGTCGATAGCTCGAGTGGTAGTCGTGGATACGTGGAGTACGGTCGCTTTAAGTGCTTCCGGATATTTGCGTCGCGTCGCATTGCACGTCGAAGAAGAGGTATCCACACGCGTCATTACATCTCCCGTTACCGCCATAGAGATATCTATCTCTCGGCCGCGAGAGCAGTAGAAGCGAGGCCGTAAATATCTCTCATAAACCGCGCCGAACACGCCGTTCGTACCTTAAATGAAATTAAATCTTTAATGAACCCGAACGTGCGAATGCGCCAAGAAGGGCGACTGGAAGGCCTTCGGGATGACCTGCGATATGCTCTGTGGCCTTTGGAACTTCCCTTCTCACCCTCACACTTCCTTTTTTTCATCTGTTCCGCTAAGTTTAGTTTAATTAGTCATATTGTTTTACTTAATTCTAATCACTAATCTATCATATTATAAATTGTTTTTTCGACATGTTATTTATTCGACAATTTATTTTTATACACTGAGAAAAAAAGCTGTTGCTTCAATTAAAGTGGTATCACGGGGTGCCAAAAACATAAGTAGTTCATTCAATTGTATTATTATTAGACCCAATGTCTGCATTTTTAAACCAATAATTCAATCATTGTTTTAATAATCCAAATATTGGGTCTATAATAATATCAATTGAATGAACTACGTTATGTTTTTGGCACCCCGTGATACCACTTTAATTAAAACAACAGCTTTTTTTCTGTGTATAATATAAAGGCATTCTTATACATTAATGATTTCTATGAATAAATTCAACAATTGTCTACGTCGATGATATTAGTCTCCTTTATCATCTAAAGCGTCACTATTAATCGTACCGATACGATAAACGTTAAAATATTTCCTCGGGCAACAAAGGGTCGTTTGAGCGCTTTTTCTACGGGGATCAACGTGACGGTTAACATATTAACAAAGAAAAATTCGGGCGCGTCTCGCGATACCAGCCGAGAATTTTGAAGACGGGCGATAAATCGAGAATCTAGATTTGAAAAATAGTTTATCCCGGAGAACACAAGCACACGAAGCGTCTGCTTTATCGGCGCCATAATTCAGTGCTCTATCGCGCCTCGGCCGTCCCATAATGAGCGACGCCAAATGCGCCAGCGATAACGTAACGCGAGGGAAAAGATAGGAAGTAATTGGAAGCTTATATGATACTTATTGTAAGTGCCTAATCTTAAGAGCAGGAGAGATAGAGACCCAGCTTCACCGGCGCTAAATAGAACGCGGCGTGATCGCGCGACACGTCGCGCGCATGATTTATTTATCCCGCTCCGGACTTGAGTAAATGAAGCCATCAATCGGTCGTATCTCATCCTCTCCTTTTCCGTCTAACTTTCCTATATTAATCATCCGAGAAACTAAATCAATCCGGGATATATAATACATAATATTAAAGCGGCCTTATCGATGACGTTCTTGCCTCTCGAAAAATTCAAGAAATCTTCGCTCTCGCGATTATACAATCTAAACTTTCTCGCTAGAGTAGAGTAAGCGGAATAACGTGGTATAGCTTTGATATAGAAAAATGAATGTTCAAACATAACATATCTTTCAATTACGTTAGGATTTAACGTTTATTAGCAAACGAGTTTTATGGTTTTCTAACAACACTGTGGCGGATTATAGAGAGTACTGTTGAAATGCTTACTTGTATTAATTAGCAATGTACTTATATTAAGTGTCCAAACGTTGCTAAAAAGATAAATATGAATTCATATATTGCAGTTTCCATTTAATTTTAATCTGATAATAGATCTAATTTAAATCCATTCCTGCGGTAGGATTAATCGTCTCTGCACTATATTTAAAATATTCAAAGAATTAAAAATCCAAGGAAAGCCCATCAAGTATTATATTTGGCATAATCGCGATTCTAGCTACATCGAAAGCACACCCGTTTATTATAGTAACTGCACGCGGCCTTTGGCGGAATAAACGACGACGAAAGCCGGAGCGAGCAGGCACGTCT
>NJRP01000103.1:326053-339707 GCA_003063835.1 Aphaenogaster floridana | reverse complement strand
AAACAACAGCTTTTTTTCTGTGTATAATATAAAGGCATTCTTATACATTAATGATTTCTATGAATAAATTCAACAATTGTCTACGTCGATGATATTAGTCTCCTTTATCATCTAAAGCGTCACTATTAATCGTACCGATACGATAAACGTTAAAATATTTCCTCGGGCAACAAAGGGTCGTTTGAGCGCTTTTTCTACGGGGATCAACGTGACGGTTAACATATTAACAAAGAAAAATTCGGGCGCGTCTCGCGATACCAGCCGAGAATTTTGAAGACGGGCGATAAATCGAGAATCTAGATTTGAAAAATAGTTTATCCCGGAGAACACAAGCACACGAAGCGTCTGCTTTATCGGCGCCATAATTCAGTGCTCTATCGCGCCTCGGCCGTCCCATAATGAGCGACGCCAAATGCGCCAGCGATAACGTAACGCGAGGGAAAAGATAGGAAGTAATTGGAAGCTTATATGATACTTATTGTAAGTGCCTAATCTTAAGAGCAGGAGAGATAGAGACCCAGCTTCACCGGCGCTAAATAGAACGCGGCGTGATCGCGCGACACGTCGCGCGCATGATTTATTTATCCCGCTCCGGACTTGAGTAAATGAAGCCATCAATCGGTCGTATCTCATCCTCTCCTTTTCCGTCTAACTTTCCTATATTAATCATCCGAGAAACTAAATCAATCCGGGATATATAATACATAATATTAAAGCGGCCTTATCGATGACGTTCTTGCCTCTCGAAAAATTCAAGAAATCTTCGCTCTCGCGATTATACAATCTAAACTTTCTCGCTAGAGTAGAGTAAGCGGAATAACGTGGTATAGCTTTGATATAGAAAAATGAATGTTCAAACATAACATATCTTTCAATTACGTTAGGATTTAACGTTTATTAGCAAACGAGTTTTATGGTTTTCTAACAACACTGTGGCGGATTATAGAGAGTACTGTTGAAATGCTTACTTGTATTAATTAGCAATGTACTTATATTAAGTGTCCAAACGTTGCTAAAAAGATAAATATGAATTCATATATTGCAGTTTCCATTTAATTTTAATCTGATAATAGATCTAATTTAAATCCATTCCTGCGGTAGGATTAATCGTCTCTGCACTATATTTAAAATATTCAAAGAATTAAAAATCCAAGGAAAGCCCATCAAGTATTATATTTGGCATAATCGCGATTCTAGCTACATCGAAAGCACACCCGTTTATTATAGTAACTGCACGCGGCCTTTGGCGGAATAAACGACGACGAAAGCCGGAGCGAGCAGGCACGTCTTGCCACTCGAGCAGGTCAAGAAGGACCTTTAAAGCCTGTCTCCCTCCTGCCTCTCCACGTGTCCCTCGCGTCTACCCTATATGCCTACCCCCGGTGCATTCGAGTATCTCGCTTTTTTTTAGGCCGTTCTAAATATGCATTATCCAATTTAGTCCGATTACACGGGCCGGCCATGACGCACGGACTTTGCTACCCAGTCGGATCCTCTCCGTCCCGATCCTCTTTCTCTCTTTTCTTCTCTCTATTCCTCTTACTCTCCCTCTATCGACCTCCTCCCTCGGCGCGCACCTACACGTCCGTTCGAACGTAAAAAGCTAATTTAAAAAAGCTTAACGGCCGGGACACCCGAAACGAGCAGCGTGCTGCCAGCGTTGATTCACGGCGAACCGCAAATGCCACCGACAGCCGTGGTAACGATTAGGTGACAATCGGTTAACCCGACGGTGGTATATTCTGGGATATGACACAGCCTAACAGTCATATTTTTCTCCCGGCAAAAACGCGATTCTCGAAGATATGAATTTGTTTCTTATAGTCAGTTAAGATGGCTATTTAGTGGCGAAAGTATTCAAACCGTCCGTCGTATACCTATAAATTGAATAAAACTCCGAAAAATAAACAATATAAATAGATTAAGGCTCTGAAGAAATCAAATCGTATAATGTAATCATACCAATAAGAGCCGACACTAGGTGATCTAGTGTGTACATAAATTTATTATATAAGTAAAAGATGTTACATTATATATAATAAATAAGAGCCGCAGCCGACACTAGGTGATCTAGTGTGTACATAAATTTATTATATAAGTAAAAGATGTTACATTATATAATAAATTTATGTACACACTAGATCACCTAGTGTCGGCTCTTATTGGTATGATTATATTGTATGATCCGAAAAATAAGACATAATTGTGATGTATAATACTGTATCTTTTAATATCCTTTAACTTTCTTTTTGCGTGAATGTCATCCCTGTTGACATATTACTTTAACTGCGCTATTGACAATTTATTATTACCGATGATTATGACACATGAGATTGTATAGAGAAAGTATCACGTCTTCCGTCCGTGGAAATCCAATAAAGCAAACAAGATGATGCAATCGTGCGAGAATCGTGACATCGTTATACACAGAAAATAAATTCTTGCATAATAAATATTATAAATACAGAATTTCACAACAATGTTGCACCTGCTGATTTCTACGATCATAAATCTCTAAATTTGCGCATAATCGACAGAAGGAAATACATATTTGTACCTGTGGTGATAATTAGTTAGGGAGACGACGACGCGAATTTTAATGCAATATAATAACATCTCTCTAAGGATGATCGCGTCGATTTGTTTGAAAACCTTTGAACTGCAGATCTTACGCATAATTCAAGAGAGAAATAAAAGTGTGCATCTATAAAGAAGAATACTCTTACTCAATGTCCGCAAAAATTATAATTAAGAATTATTAAACATACGCTAGACTGATGATGAAATAAAGCAGATAGATTGGAATTTCTTCTGGTCGAATGATAAAAAGGAAGCAAGGTCCAATCTCGGTTGTGAGTCTAGTGTTAAACGCGAAATTAATAGCCGACACATCGCCAGCGGTGTAAGCAGAATAAAAATGAGCATCAGAACAAAGATCACGTTCGTCCGACGTGCGCGGGACGGGGAGGGCAGGCATTACGCAATGCACGGCACGAGGTCGTGTCTGCACCCTGACCAAGCAGAAGTGGCTTAGCGAGATGGCCGAGAAAAACGCGCGCGAGATGAACGAAACGCAGCGTTGAGTAGCGCGTGATGCGAGCGGAAAAAGGAAAGAGGCGAAGAAACTTGGCAAGAGCCATACATTTGCCGCGCCATTAGTGCCAGGCCGGGGCGCTAGCCATCGCCATTAAGTAGAGAGAAATTGATCGATATTGCAGCAACCGGCCGTAATAACGCAGCACCTAGTAGGTAATAATTAATCGCGGCCGCGCTGGCATAAAGGCTGTTTCCATATCAATCTTTCGCGTTGACGTGTTGCCGGAAACAGAAGCCCGGACGAAAAAGGTAGAGAGAGATGGCGATAAAACGGCCGATGTCGATTATAAAGACGATGAAGAAACTTCATTGGATTGCACGTCGCTCGTGGAAAAATCCGCACGGTCCAGCCGAGATATGCATATATCGTTAATTCTCAACTGGTCCATGCATTTCAGTTGATTTCAGTGAGGAACGTTGTGCCGGGGTAACCAGTTTCATTTCTCTTCCATTTAACGAAATATGTAGCTTGTGTAGTTCGTTTAGTGTTACGTCAAACCAACTATTATCTAGCCAATCTATTTAAATATTTTATAACAAAGAAAACTTAACGTAGAAATATTTTAAAACAAAGAAAACTTAAACCAAATCCTGTTCTACTCTAAATAAATGATTTGCCAAATAAAATTAATTTTCATTATTTAATTTGGACTTCGATTCACTTCGATTCACTTCACAGACTAAATCTGTTCCCTCAATTCTAATAGATACCAAAAAAAGATTGTTCGCATATCATATTATTACAGAAAATTCTGTATAAAGACATAAAAATTTTGACAAACACAACTGAACGCTACATATATTTTTGACCTAAATTACTACACTGAGAAAGAAAAATTTATGATATTCATGACTATAATTAAATTGTAAATAATTATGGTTAGGTGCACCATTTTTATAGTTATTACTGCTATAATGTTAGTAATAATAACAAAAAATAGTTACAAACACCATAATTTAACTATAATTATTATAGTTAATTATTATTAATCGTTATGGTTGGAACCTTTTTTAACTATAATAATTATAGTTAAATTATGGTATTTGTAACTATTTTTTTGTTATTATTACTAACATTATAGCAGTAATAACTATAAAAATGGTGCACCTAACCATAATTATTTACAATTTAATTATAGTCACAAATATCATAAATTTTTCTCTCAGTGTACATTTATTCATGGGTTACTAATTGTGAGCACAACTTCAGTCATAGCAGAATTCTTTACCATATTATTGCAAAGTAATTAGAAGTTACGAAAAAGTGATTGAGGGGGAAAGGAACAGAGAGACGGATATGACGGAACTATCGATTAGCCCTTTTTGAAGCGATGGGGTCAAGTCGGCCACCGTTTCGCCGCTCCGGTCGGCGCAGTGGTGACCGCTCATGATTACGCGAACGCACAGGCGGAACCCCCTCGGCAAACAAATGACGAGCCATAAATACGTTGGCACCGAAGGTGCTAGGTAGGAGTGTCCGATATTAATAAGCGGTCATTAGGAGATACGGTCTCGGGGCTATGGACAATGGCGAGGGGCGGGCGCGAAAGCGTCCGCGAGGAGAATAGGCGCTGTAAATCTCGGGGACCGGGACCGGCTCTCGAAGAAATCGCTCGGCGCGCTTCCCACGTGACGTTGCGGTGCCGCATTTTCCACGCCGGATCTCTACACATTTCTACACTCGCCGGATTCCAGATTAGCGCGTTCGTGCGCGTCCCGAAAGCCGGCTTTGTTCTTTCGCCTTCGAATTCAGCCGAGACGAACCGACGTGATTTCTTTCAGGGCGATTCAAACGCGTTCGTGATAGAACACTGCTTGGCCGCTTGATGATGTTTCCGAGACAATGCAGCAAAAACGATAGCGAAATAGGTCAAAGCGCTGTTAGATCGGAATCAATGACGCGGGTCGGTCGTTAAGGTAATTGAGTTGTTGACACGATATCAAGATCATCATATAAAAAGTATTATTTCAATTTTGCAAACAATGTTATGCAACTCAATTCTGACAATCAATTAATTGTAATATTAATAATGCATTTTCGTAATAAAGACAAAATGCAACAATGCAAATTTAAATCTAAACTCACGAAACATATGGATATCTATGTAAATATGTATAAAGTGAAAAGCCAAAGACTTTAAGTGGAAAGTTAAGTTTTAAGAAATCTTTACAAGTTCTTTTTCTTATAGGTAAATCAATTACATACATATATTCATTCTTTCAAAATACCATAAAAAATTAAGTGACGTTATTAAAATATAGATTATGTCGTCAAGACACCAAACGAGTTACGATTCGTTTTTAATCATAGCGGAGAACAAGTTAATATTTCAATTCAAATTTAATTCGCGAGCTCGGAGCTGTATGTGTAGCACAAAATGTCGCGACCATCTTAGTGCTATTCTCAAGCGTCGATTAATATACCAGCAACCACCTCGCTGAATTCTCGACTGCGACTTGACGAGAATAGTTTGTCGGCAGGACATCGATCCGACGCGACGCGGCGAGGACGCGCAGCACGCAACTTTCTTAGACTCCGCGAGGTACAACTCGATCCATCCACTCATCGGAATGGGGCTGGGGATGACGGGGGTAAGCCGGGGTGAAAGAGAAGGGATGGCTGGCTTTGCGAAGGCACTTGGGAACTCAAAGGACGAGAGGCGCCTCGACCGAATCCCGAAGTCGATTATTAATTACCGGCGCAATGCGTTATAATTAGCCGACGTGTAATCAGGTTGTTGAACGGCGTGGATATCCGTCTGGTGGTTATGCCTAACGATCCCCTCGATGGCAATTCATTAAGATTGCATTACGCGGCCACGCCCTGATCGCGCGTAATTATCGCGCGACCTAATCGCCGATCATTGTATCGCACATCAAAAGAGAAAGTCATAATCGTCAGAGAAATTGTTTTCCAGACATTACAGTTAACAAAGAAAGAGAATATAATTTAATTATGTATTGGTCCAGTAATATTTAGCAATTAAGAAATTAAAAACACTTATAATACATCTACTTTAAAAGTGACGATTCTCTACGATGTGAAAAACACCTTCATTGAAGAAACGATATATGTGTAAAATGTTAAAAATAGTATAGATCTAAATTACAAAAAGTATGTTTTTTATGGGAGAGTATAAAAAGAGCACTCTTGATTCAAACATAATTAATGTTCTTTTATTCTATAAGTAACTATTTGATGACAGACATAAACGTTATGTAATAATTGAGATCTCTAATCTAGACGAGTTTAAAGCTAATAAAGCATAATAAAAGATTAAGGATAACAAAATTTCGCATCGTGAAAAAAATCGATGTAAAGACTGTAGATTCTTCTCTACTGTTTTGTTTTATATAAAATACGAAATCGGAAGTAACATCTTATTTCTAAAAGTTGGAAAAGTTTGATTTTTGTCCAGTTTTGTAAACGACTTAGACCATTGAGGCAAAAATATTCGCAATCTTGGACGATCTTGGATTGAAGCGGCATGCTGCACGACGTTCTGCATTGTTTTCGGTATATGATGGTGCGCAGCTCTCCACGTGCCATCGTGAATTGGTAATCCTGGGAGCACTTAGCGACCGAGCCAATCCTCGCGCTGATTAGTAATATTGTGGCCTGATGAACCGAGGGCCCAAGTTGTCGGGCGAGTAGGAGATGAGTCCGTAACCTCGTTACCAACCCGCGGGCGATACGACTACCCCAACTATAACGCGAGGATGCGGTCTCGCAGTTGGGAAGCGACAGGAGCACGGGACGGAGAGAGAAGGAAGAAGGTGGCGAGATAGAGCGATAGAATGGAGGAAAGGGAGGAAGAGACGAGAGAGACATAGATGGATGGATAGATGGATACCGAAGGAAGAGACAGAGAGATAAATAGATGGATAGATAAATGGATAGAGAGAAAGAGGCGGTGAGAGTCTCCATCGGCCCCCGGTGACGAGGGATCGGAATATATCATTGAATTAATAACCAGTTGCACCGTCCCGGACTTCGCGGCTCGGTCTGGTTGAAGTCCTAATAGCCAGACGAGAGAAAGAGAAAGAGAAAGAGCGAGTCATCGCTCCGACAACGAAAGAAACTTTTATGACTTGCGGATGATTGAAATAAATTAATCGCCGCCGGTGGCCGCCTCGGTGTGCGTGCGCTAACTGGGAACTATTTACGCCGATCGAGCGTGCCTTGTTACGGGAATTGACGCAACAATACTCTCCTTCTCAGTTTAATATCTTCAGGAATCTGACGGTAGCCAGCTTCATTAATCCAACGAAGTTGTTGTCTCTTTTATATCCAACGAGCGGAGCAGAATCAAAAGCGGTAGCCAAGAAGTAATTTATATGACACATTAATCTCTACAAATAAAATCCACTTAAGTTTTAGGTTTATACGCATTAATATTTATACATGTATACCTATCTTTCGCATAATTGTTATTCATGTAATGAAAAACTTTTCCCAAAATATATATTGCATTTGGCTTGATAAATAACTACTAAAAATAAGCTTCTAATCGCCGGTCAACAGATTTATCTATGCGCGTCCACATGATCGAGCTCGTTGTCTCGGATCCTTCGGCCGAGAATTGTCAGGTCGATACTTACGGACACCCGGTGCACAACTGCGCAACTTCGACCCCCATTGTTCACGGAAACTTCCGAGAGCCAGGGCGCGAGTTTGCGGTCGACCTGAAAATCGATCTGGCGATCGGAAAGTAATGACTGGTGGCGCGATTTAATGATTGCGCGCGACCGGATGCGAAATACCAGCAAGACCTGCACAAAGATGACGGCTACAAGGGGTTGCGATTTACGGCCCACCACCGCTTACAGAGTCGTAGAAATCGGCGGGAGAGTGAGTCGGTTGTCGGTGTGGGGTGAGCCGCGACAATGCTCTAATCAAATGTCATGAATCGGCGCCATTATGCGCATCTGCGGCGTGAATTTATAAATATGCCTGGAGGCGGCCGCCTTTTGCCTCCCCCGTGAATACTCCGGCGTGGGCTCCAATGGCAACCTTTAATTTGGCGATCTGCCGAGGTTCGAACGATATGCCGCGATTTATATTATATGGTCGAAGTGTCTTTTAACCGCTTGATTCTCAAGGAAATTCGATTCGTCCACGTCAACGGCAAATTTTAATGAAGTCACGAAATTATATACGAAGAAATGAATATCATTGTATTGAAAGAATTTTAGGAAACTAAAAAATTTTGATTAATTAAGTCAAAATTGCTTAGAGCAGAATTCAACTGCGTCAATACTAATTGCTGCCTTATTACAATAAAAATTGCGAGATATTTATAACAGAAACTATGTTTCAACGATCCCTTTGAGGATCTTCGTACCAACTGTTTGACAATGCGAAACTGCAGCGCGTGAATGCGCGTTGAAAATGTAGGACCGAACTCTTTCTCGCGTCGGATAACAGATACGCACATACGTGACGCCTGGCGTCGACGACTGCGACGAGATCGTAATCCACAAAAAGTTAAAAACACTCGTTGCAGCAACGGACGGAGGTAGAGAAAGTGTGCTGAATTTAAAAAATTCAAAAACGCCGCACACACCGCAACTTTTCGCTTTTGCAGCCGCGCACGGTAAAAATAATATCTCGTTTAATCCGAGAAGTGCGAATCCCGTTGAAGAATACGTCCAGCATAAAGCACGTCGGTTATCCGGAGCTTGATACGCACGGATTTTTATCCGCGAGAGAGAGAAGGAGAGAGAGAGAGAGAGAGGGGAGAGAGAGAGAGAGGGAGAGAGAGAAGATGGAAAAAGAAATATATTACAAATCCGTTTCGGACGAAAGAAACGTGTGAAGCCTAATATCAAAATCCTGTCATTGTGTTTTTTATCCATTAATACTCAAAAGACTCTGCATGTTTGTAACAAAAGCGATGACGAAAAGGAACACGATGTGCAATTAACATTCTGATATTCGTTGCCCGAATGAAAGAAGGTCATCGGGGACTCCTGCAACTCGCAAAGCGCATAAATCCGCGCATATTACGTGCAGAAGAAGAGTGATTTTTCGTCCCACTCTACAGACATATCGGTGAGACCCCGCGACCCCCGGCGATAACCCCAAAGTCAAGGGCGTTCGATCGGCTCTCGAGACTTTTCGATAATCGTTCGAAACGCGAGGAAGAAGGAGAAGAAAATTTCATCATAAATACGCAAACGGACTCTCGATGCGCGCAATCACATAAATAATTAATTATGAGTAAATAATTGTTTAATTATAAATAAAAAACGAGAGTTTCCACTTAAAGTAGATATTCCCGTTACTCCCTTTTTCGCATAAGTTGAAATACTCTGCTAAATATATTTCTAAAAATATGTTGTTTTATTGTTAAAATATAAAAATCAAATCCGATAAATTTAAGATTGCAAATTAACTAAAAAGCTGCCTTCTCTCTTCAAGAAAATCTCTATTAAA
Source organism: Aphaenogaster floridana (assembly GCA_003063835.1). NCBI lineage: Eukaryota > Metazoa > Arthropoda > Insecta > Hymenoptera > Formicidae > Aphaenogaster > Aphaenogaster floridana. The sequence continues at coordinate 330,172 of NJRP01000103.1, read as the reverse complement.
TATTTAATTTAAGTTTCTCGGAGATAAGGCAATATTAACGTCACGATACAGAAATTAAGATATTGAGTTTCGTAATGAGAAAAATACTATTCAAAAGAAAAGAGATAAAAGAATTTATATATCAATATCTTAATATAATTCTATTAAAAAAAGAAACGTTTATTTATCTTCAAATGTAACACGAGTTTGTCTTTCAACGAATTTCAGCTTCTACATTTATCATCCTTTCAATCGTATCAGTTGCGATAAAAACGCAGATATTCGCAATTAGCTAGAAATGATGTATAGAAATCACATATTTTAACGGCGATTTCCGAGTAACCGTCTCGCTAAAATGAGAGATTAAAGTATTTAGTCTTAAATAAGCTCGCAATTCCAATCTTGCACAACAAGAGGCACGAGATACGACGAGAGAGATAAGCAGACAGAAAAAGAGAGAGGAAAAAAGAATTCTCGTGGGTGGAATGCGTACATTCGCGCGACGAGATACATATTTCGCTTTCACGAAGGCCTCGACCGAGTCCAAATACGAAGCGTACTTTTTGAACGCGGACCACCCGTTGCATTACCGGCTTTGTGGTCGCATGCTCTTTTGATCTACCCCCATAATTAATCCACAGAGGTAACCGGAGACGCGTATGGGCGCACGGGGATCTACGGGGGCGGCTCATTCACCGACCGGGACTCCGGACCGAGTTATTGAAAGGATATCGGATGAGAGGGAGAGAGACCGGGGGAAGAAAAAAAAGGAGGGCGAACCGCTGATTAACATTTTAATCAGGAACGAGTCACGTGCCGTACGTTTTGTATCTCTAACCATAATGATCTTCCGCGACAATGCGGCGGCGGGCAGTACAAAGTTTCGAATGTCAAATAACACGCGTCTGTACGAGAAATATCACGGTACGAGGACGGGTTATGCTCGTGAAAATTGTGTGAATTGCGCGTTAATGCGCACGTGCGAGTCATTATCGGGTACAAGTAACGCTGTGTGCAGTAAGAGATGTAATGTTATAATAAAATGTCGATAAGCAGTTTTGTGAGATAAGCATGAGGCGATATGCCCGTATCGTGACGAAATTTAATATTTTTCAAAATCGTCTGTCAAGAAATGCGATTAGAAAGAGCGCTGTTATCTAGAATTATTTTTAGAAAATATTTTGAAAAGTTTCCTGTTTACAATACTTTTATCAAAATAAACAACTGCACTTAGAGATAGTGTAAGAAATATATCAAAAAGCTAAAAACGATATAGGCTTAAACATGAAGTTATATAATATAATTTATATAAGAAGCGAGAAAGAAAATTTAAAAATACCGGTGTTAAAGCAAATAAATTGAGTTACATTTTTTATTATATTAGCATATGTGTGCAGAAATCATTTTATCAATGTTATTTTGTTAACACTAAACCTACCACCGCCGGTCAAATGACAGTTTCCAAACTTTTGATTAACATTAAAACTATCACCGCCGGTCAATTAACCGTTTTGAAACTTTTGATAAAAATTCTGCATTCAATGTTATCGCTTTTCCTCAATTGACTTCACGACTTTTTCTTAATATATACATATAATCCGGTTCGGTAGAAATAGGTATATGTATATAAATTGTCGGTAGCTTTAGTGTTAATGCATAATGCAAAGACGTAGAGTTATATTATTAAATCGTTTCATTTATAAAATCTGCGGATCTCGAAAGCTCACCAATGCATATAATAAATTACCTTATCGACTACTACTACTACTCGGTGGCAACTTCCAGCACATGTATCCCACTAATTTATAAACATGATCTTTCGTGACTAAACGATGAGCCGGTGCACATGCCGCTGGGTTAGATCGCGATCACCTGTCGTCGGGAAGAAACGCTAATAAAAAAATCGCATTTGACCTGGTCTAACGAACACGCGGCGGACGAAAGCACGCCGGTCGACCAGTAATTATCGTCTGGAATCGAGAACCGCGCAGCGGTCGGTCCTGACGGACTCGCGAGGCGAGTAATCGGGGTCGCTATGTCCGTGGCGACGACATCGGCATTTGCATCCGTAACAGCTGCAGCGAAACGGTAACTCGACGATTTTTACGACGGGGGTCAAAGTTCGCGCGTTACTTCTGCCGCAAACCAATCGGCGCCGATGGCTGATGCTGCGCGCATTGTCGTCGACGATAAGCATACGCGAATGTACGACGAATTAGCATAGGCCACGCACATGCGTATTTATTTGCTCATTATCGCCGGCTGACCTCATCCTCGTGGAGAAAAAAAGATGAGGTGAAAAAAAAGAAAGAGAAAGGACAAAAAGAAGAAAAGGTGTGCTCAAGAAACGTGTAGAAGAATAGGATACTCTGTACACATATAAAGCTATCTAACTCTCAGTTCAATTATTCGATGCCACGTCTCTTAAATCTTAAAATGAAAATTTTATAATGTATCGAAGATACAGGGTGATTCCGGACATTTGCGACAAACTTAAAGGGGTGCCAGATCTCGGTAAATTGAACAATTTTTGTTAAGTAACCCGGCGACGCCTCCTTAAGGCTACGGTTACAGTGGATACGTGTTCTGGCGAACTTTTGTTCTGAGGAATACGTCAGAACAAACAAACAAGAGCATTGCTATGAGAGCGGTTACATTGCATGCGTACAGTTCTTCAGATGTCGCACGAACTCATCTGAACAAGTTTGTCGTTCAAACGAGTTTGTTTCTTCGTCCGAATTCGTGTGATTTGCTGGAATAGATATCAAAAAACTAATCAATTTAGTGTTTGAAAATAGGAGTCTGTGAGATATTAGAGAAAAAACGTATCATAACCGAGACATATCTCGTAAGAAGTAGGAGAAAATTAGTCAAGATTAATTCGGTACATTCAACAGATTTTGAAATAACGTACGATATTCTCCTATTTCTTTCTCTTGCAGCAAACACTTTATTCACGTCTTCAGTTCTTCCACTCACAAGTAAAATTTTTAATAATGGACTTTCTAAAAAGTACAAATCATCGATGTCATCCATCTTGCGTAGTTGCAATACTGAGCTCTTAAAATTCCGAACTCTAAGATTACAACAAGACTGCATTTCGCCAGAATATGCATTTACTATAACCATCTATTTCTGGGCTGCGTTCCAAAACTCTACTCTGTCAACTAAAACTCTATAGCATACGTAACGTAAACTATAGATTTTTAGTTACTGTAGTATGTTTTGGAACGCACCCCTGACAAACAGTTTGGATGGATTTGTCAGAACAAAAGGTCGTCAGAACACGCATCTACTGTAACCGTAGCCTAAGGCGCTAAGCGTTGTTTTTAGCCTTGTTGAACGCTGTTTGAGTTCTGTATGGTTAGATTAGAATTTAAAAAATCATACGTTTTTAAATTTTATTTTGTGTATTTTATAACAACAAATGTTCAAAATTGCGACCTGCAACCTCAATACAAGCATTGCATCTACGGTGCATTAACTGATGTACCCTCTAGAAAATTTCAGGAGTATTGCGAATCACATCACATTCGTTCGTTATCATGCGGATGAGCTCATTTTGGGTATCGACAGGGATCGTGTACATCAAACTTTTGACATGCCCCCATAAGAAAAAATCAAGACACGTCAAGTCAAGAAATACACAACCGTCAACAATGTTCAACAGAGCCTAGCGCCTTAAGGAGGCGTCGCCGGACACGGGTTACTTAACAAAAATTGTTCAATTTGCCGAGATCTAGCACCCCTTTAAGTTTATCGCAAATGTCCGGAACCACCCTGTATAAAATGTTCATGTCATATAGAAACATGTTTTCGTATATTTAAGACACAGCTGTTTTTCAATTATCATTATCACAAATAATTTCAAAGATACAGAAAACTTTTATTTTATATTTATAATAATAATTCCATTACATAATAGAGGAGAAGGTGGTAATATGGAACCTCACTTTGTTTTTAACGATTTCTTGTAAATTATAAGCTCAATTTTTTAATTCTTGGTATGCTTAGATTCTTTACTCTATTGATAACCCATTTCTAACATCCAATTAATGATTCTCCACTTACAAAAAAAGCTGCTTAAAGATTATCGCAAAGTGAGCAATTGGGTGGTATGTTGTAATGTACTGGTAATAT
>NJRP01000103.1:308539-325953 GCA_003063835.1 Aphaenogaster floridana | reverse complement strand
CTAGGCGACATACAAGCGATCTTTTCTCGTCTTTTCCATCAGTTAAAAGTTATACGCGCATGCGCACATCCAGCAAGTCAGGCGATCCGGTCGCATTCGTCCATTTACCGAGCGACAACTGTACAATCTGCTTCAGATTGCCGGCGATTGCGATCGGCTTGACGGGACAGACCGTCAATCAAAATATTGCTCAGGCGATCCAAATATCGCTTGCAATATGATTCCGTTTGCCCACTGAGTAGAAGATATTTGGGAAATTTTATTGAAAGCAACGAGATTGCTCAATCCGGTTGCTTCAGTATCGACTAGTGAATGGACCTCTTAACGCTCAGACGGCTCAAAGGGCAACCTAATGTACAAGCAACAAAAATGTTAATTTTAATTCGACCTGACTGGCCAGATGTATTGTAAAAAGAAAAGCACTACGTTTCGACTATGGGATTTGGTCCTTTTCAAGTGCGATACACTGAATTATATAATTACATAAGTTTATGACATTTACCCAAAAAAGTCATCTAAAACAAAGATAACAAATTAATGTACAAGTTTCAGCTGTCACTCATAGAGTGCAACTAAATCGTATTAAGATATTGGGGGGTTCCATAAAATCTACGGATTTCATATTACCACCTTCTCCTCTACTAATCGTCATTATATTTTACTGTTTTATTTTGCGCCTATATTTCTTCGTTCATTCCTCTAAAATCATTTTATTTTCTATATTTCCTACACATTCCTCCATCTTTTAAATTCTGCATTCCCCATCCTCCTTTTTCTCTCTTTTATACACTTCTAATCTGTTCTATGTTCACGCATCCTACGGTATACCATTATTCATTATTAAAGTTTATCCGCATATTATCATCGAAATAATTAATCCGATTGCGTCACACTTGCGAATCGTCATAATAAACACGCTAAAAAAGAGAAGAAATATGCGCGCGGATTCCGATGATCCCCCGACGGCCGACGCACATCACGGAGGCCGGGCCTGCAAATAACGCTCGTAATGAACTCGACCGAGGATGACCGACGTCCTGCGAGTCGCCATCGTCGTCGCTGAGAGTTTTATAAATCGTTATTCAAGCGAGCGCGCGACCACGTTAAACGCACGTACTTCGTCCGCGTCTCCGCGTTTTGCGTGCGCGCGAGCGCATCGAGGATGCGGCTCTATTATCCGGAGTGCCGTCGTTGTGCAACGGGGAGGAAAGGTCGCGTATTCATTCGTCGCGACGAGATGCATAGCGAGTTCGCGCGGGGAGAAAAATCGCGGCGGCCGCTCAATGGCCATCTCAATGGTCTCGCCAGGTGGTTTATGGAGCCGGAGCGGAAAATAGGTGTCGCGTCTATCAACCGGCTCGGAAAAATCCGCGCTGTTCTCTCCCGTCGCGTGCTCGCCCTCGGTGCCTGCCAGTTGACCTTTCGATGCGCAGTACACTTCCAATTTACGACGGGCATTTGAATTTGAATTGAACGCGCGAGTAAGCGGATACGGCATTGTTCTTCCGCTTCCCGATCTAATTATAGGACTGATAAAATTCAGCCCTGAACCTCATTAAACTCAATCTTGTAGAAGAATGGAATAATAAAGAAGGGAATAGTTATTAAAAAATTATATATTATGTCAACTATATTTTACGAATATTTATATAGATGCGATGAAAATTGATTGTACTATTAGGAGCTAATGATAAAATTGAATCAATATTTTCGAATATCTCAACCATTCCCGAAAACATTTTTACTTTTGAACGTCTAATTGAAAACTTTAATTATTTGAATTAATGTGTAAAAATATGCGTAAATACATATCATACTTAAATATAAGATTATGTTATCAATATTTAAGATATATTTTTAATACTCGTCGCGTTTAGGCGCTTCGGTAATTAATTCGCTTCACGTGCGAGCTATTTATCGAGGATCCGTCTGCTCTTGGGATCTTCCTGGAATGTTCCGTGATACGAAACGGGGGTCTTACGAGGAGCGAAGGAACATATGACAGCAAGGACTCCGATTTCGGGCTCGGAGTACGCTCGTGTAACGCGGTCGCCGCACGTGTTTCTGCCGTTATCGTCGACTAATAAATTGGTCCAAGACAGTTCCAAATCTCGCTGACCCGCACTCGGAAAAAAAACATCTGCCGATACGATGCCCTGTCTTAAAAATTGATGCTGCTACGTTTGCATCGTGTACCGAATATTGTGACAGTAGATGAGCATCAGGAATAAATAGATACTCATGTATTCTTGCTGTGATATTATCGCAGAAAAGCAAGTTGCATATCTAAGGTTACTTAATCAAAATATTGGTATAATCAGAAAGAGTTCCGGAAGAAATAGTTAAATAAATTAATGAAATATTAGTTTTTATTCGAATAGAATAATATCTACAAGCTGATCGAATTGCAATTAATTTTTGACTTATCAAACTCAACCCAGATCATGCACGTTGCTTGAATTCGACTGCCTAATGATTTAATTATTAGGAAAAATTGAAGAAAAAGAAACGTTACGCGCGAAAGAAGAAAATCAGATTCTAAAAAGAAGCGACGACGGACATCTCCGTTTTTGCCTTCGTCCCTTTCCTTTGTATGAAGAACTGGGGTCTCATCGAGTGATTCAAGCCAAATTAGAGAAGAGGCTACCACCGAGCAAAACAGTAGTCGCGGAGGGCGAGAGGTAGAGAAAGAGATAGAAAGGCGGAGAGGGACGCAAGAGGGAGAGAGAGAGAGAGAGAGACAGAAATCCCGCTTAAAATAGGGAGCAATAAATTGTCCACTATCTTCGCCGGGTTAAACACATTAAAGCGTCTTGAGATAAGGCCGCCTGGCGGCCCGTTTGTTCGCAGGGTTGCCGGCGAACGGCATGAAGGACTGCGGCGTGTTATCCGCGCCGCGAAAAGAGAGGCACCCGGCACGCAGAAGGGAGATGAAGAGAGCACTGGAGAGGACCCTCGCTATTATTCTTGCCACCGGTGGTTGGCGTATACTCTTGCGCGCGTTCTGGCACGGACTCTAAGCACGCCACCACCGCAATGGCCATCGAGCGCGCGCCTTCTAACGCACCGGTCGACCCGACGGGTGTATCGGCCATGATTTCAAGGCATGCGCTGTGAGGGACGCCACCAGATGAGCAGGAAGTATCCTTCTGCGAAAGCACTCCTGGTGCTCGAATCCGAGGGAGAACAAGATATCGCCACTATAAGCGAGGCAGTTTCGAGTTTCGCGCGACAAGTGCTGACGGACGTTCTTTCTGATCGAAACGGTTTCGAAAATAAACCAAGAATAAAGTAATTTATTCCGAAGATATATCATAATTTTAGTTCAATTCTAGGGTATAGCGTATTCTAATTAAAGATACATTTGAATTTGGAAACATTTTTCAAATTCTTTCATTTTTGCAATTGATAAATTTCATTTTTCCCGACGTTTGCGCAAAAAGTTCAAATTGAAATGTTTAAGTAAAAGAACCTGCCCAGTAAACACTAACTAACAGTAACGTTGCATCAATGTTATAATTTCCTACTCAGCAATGTAAATGCAATATAACTCGCATGTTATATTACATTTACATTGTTGAGTGGAAAATTATAATATTGATACAATGTTAGTGTTAGTTGGTGTTTATTGGGTTTATCTTAAAATGCAAACGCTAATGAAGTTTAAAGAAAGAATAGGCAAATGCTGCAGATATAATTATGAAATTTTATATATAATTTCAGATATTTTTGTGCATTAAATAAGTATTAGTTAATATAATCTTAATAAGTTTTAAATGTAATATCAATAAATATTAAATTCACTATATTAATAATAATAAGATATATATTTCTCCGCTTTTAATCATCGTTATTAAAAAAATGAAGAGAGATCAATTCTCCTACAATGACACATCTGCCTTCTCGGCTCGCATCTCAACAAACTCGGAACAAAACGCAAAGAAAAATCGCTTGCCAGTCGCGCAAGCTGCGCACGACGACATTTTTCTGCGCGTCCCGAAGGGTTAAATTTAAGTTCGTGCGGATAATGCGGGCGACAGACGGCGCCGTTTTGAGTGGGAAACGGGGGGGAACAGGCTAGGAGGCACCGCGCGCCCGGTGTCTCTCACGAATTCGCAATTACTCCGCAATTAAGAAGCGATTATTTTGCATAGACGAAGACGACGCTGGCGTCGACGTCGAGTCGCGCCGCGCCGCGCCGCGTGTCACCAAGAACTTACGCCCGAATAATATTTTAACGAGCCTCGTAATCCGATTCCTGCGCACCAGGATCCTACCTCCCTTCCGCTCGAGAGCCCGATCTCGCGCGGCTAGGGTGAGAGGAAAAAGGTACTTTGCATATTCGCCACCCCTTCCTCTTTCCTAATGTCGTCCTCCTAATGTCGGCGGGATCTAAAAGGAAGGAAAGGACATTATCCGGCTCAATATATCGCGCTCACGGTTGTACGTATTGAAAGATAACGTTGGGAAAATTGTAAATTCCTCGAGCGAAGCTTTCGCGAAATAGAGCTATTGGTATCAGCCACTCGAGTAGCGCGCTGTAGCAGTCGGCTAAATTTTATAGTTTGCCATTAAGAAATAATGATGACAATTTCGCAACTTAATTTCAACTGGAGGAAATTAATTTTCTTTTTTACTGTCCGTCTTGGCACTCTTGACGCCATTATCGCGAAAGCTCGCGGACTTCAAAGCTACAAGCAACATTGCTTCCTGGTATTTCAGTCGTATGTCGCTACAACGGGCTATGCGCGTCGTAATGACAACGTTCCCTTTTTCCTCGAGTAGAGTCTTTAAATCGGTTCTCGGTAGTCGTATTGAGTCCGAACTATTTCTTTTCACGCCCTTCATGCTCTGTCAGTGACACGATTGCCTTAATGTAATCGTAAATTTTCGTATAATGTTTATAAGAATATAGTTATATAAATAAAAGTTAAAAAGATATGAATACTCTTATATTCATTAAACGTTTTTTAAAAAGACAAATTTTGAAAATTCCTTTTGATAATAATTTGCGCTGATTTGTTAATTTAGACGTTATGTATTTTATTATATACAGTTTTGTTAGAATATAAATAGAAAATAACTCTCTAGGATGTAAAGAATTCTATTGTGATTAACAGAAATTATTAATATTAATAAATATCTACAGAACAACAATTTAAAAAAAATCTCTTGATTCTAGAAATTCAATCCTTAAAAATTATTAATTAATACACGGAAAAAACGATAAGGTTGCCACAACCACAATAATAGTAATATTTGGTACAGCCACGTCCTGTGATTGTCACATTCACATTGATGTGAAGGCAACTATATGCATTTGGTACAGCAAACATAGTGAATGTTGAGACAAACATATATAGATGCGCTACACAAAACAATGTGAATGTGACAACCACAAGACGAAGCTGAACCAAATATTACTATTATTATGGTTGTGGCAACCTCATCGTTCTTTCGGTGTAACAAAATCTAAGCTGTTTCTTTATAATAATTAACAATAAAACTGAAAATGCAATAGCGTGTAATAAATAATGTACATAATAGTTTTAGAATTCAAAAGCAAACTTTTGAAAGACACAAGATAGTACAAGACAATCGGTAAGGGGAATCCTCCTGCGAGATTCGATACATAAGAGAATCGAGAGGAAGACGAATCAATTTCACGAGCAACACGTACGACGGTTACGAGCAGTTGCAAACGTGACTCGTGACGCGAGCGTGACAGATATGGAACAACTGTGTTACGGCAAGTGCACGCATACATATGCACAGCGAATGCACCCGAGTCCATTAATTAACGGTAATAAACCGCGTAAACTGCACAAATAATATCCCTGCTGCCCTACCCGTTCCTTACTCGCGTTCTAATTGCCTTTAGACGGTTTAAGTGCCTTCTTTTTCTTATCGTGATTAAAAGAGTGAAATCTCAAAGTGCATCCAGTCTGCGTTTTCTTCACTCATTTAAAGCAATTGTGTTGAATTTTTAGTCATGTTCTCTGTGCATGGTCTTTATAGATATATTCTTATATAAAATAGTAGTTTTTATATTTTTATATTTAAATAGAATTATTGGTTTGTTATCTTTATATCTTTTTTCTATTTTTTTCTATTTTTCTTCTATCTATTTTTTTCTTTCTAATGCGATTAGAGAAATATTCGAATAAATATTAAATTGATAAAAAAATATTTGCAAGATTATGATTATACGTATAAGTTTCGTAATCAGTTAGATGCAAGCTTCTATGAAATCGCTTGCGTTGCATTCTGTTCCAGAAAAGTTTCCACTCGATGAGGATGCTGATTAATCAACATCTGCTAGTCTAAACATAGAACAGATTTACTTTCGCTGTTCGAGTTCTTAACATCCCAATATTTACGTTATGTCTTATCCTTTAAGATTTAAAATTATCATTTGCATACAATCATCGTAGAACTATCACAGATTATTTATATTAAATCAAAAATAATTTTAGAATATAGTTTTACATAAAAATTCAAAAATAGCAATAATAAGTAATAAAAATTGTAGGATAAGCAAACGCTTTAATACATCTAACAATTTCTTTGACAAATAAAAGTGTGCAAAAAGAATTTTATTCTACTTCATTCATTATTTCATTCCCACTAACTGAAAAGCTTAAGTTAGTAATTGTTCTGTTCTAAGGATGCGACTGTTAATGGGTTGGTATATAGTCACTTGTGTTGATTTATACGGAACCTCGCAACGAAACGAGTTTTTACATTACCAGACACAATAGTCTCCTCACGTCGCACGTAACACCGGGCAGTTATATCGTTGCGAACGAACAAAGTGAGCCCGCTAGTTTCGCCATCCATTCAACCCCTCCCTCGCAAAGGACGCACCGGCGAGTAACTTTACAAAGGGACAGAAAGAAACGGTCGGGGGCGAGGTAGATGAGCCACGGAGTTATCTCGGCGATTCGGTAATATCGCGACGGTCGACAAATTAGCGTTAATCCCGGGTCGTTAGCAAGATCGATGTCTGGATTTCACTTAAGGGCGACCGGAGACCGGTGGAGGGAGGGAATCGTTGTCATTGCCGTCGTCGTCCCGGTTGTAATGAAGTGAGTCGACGAATGACCGGCCGATATAACTCTCGGACCAGAACAAAATATATATTCCAGGAGACTACAGGAAAGATCCGAGAACGAGAGGACAATGGGAGAAGGAGAAAGATAGCTGACGACGAGTGAGTTGGAGCACCCTATACGATGGCCACGGATCAATCTACCCTTGGTCATCCACCCTTGGTCCGAGTTCTTGGTCTCTCTTCTTCTCTCCTCCCTTCTCATTCCCATCCTCATCTTCACGCGCGGTCCAAGGCTACAACCCCAAAGTTCGGCCCCGCCGGATTATCGACTATCGAGGGTCGCCGGATATATTCCGACGACGACTTTTCCGGTCGAATTTCAACGCGTCTTTCTCTTTTTCTCACTATTTCGTTTTTCACTTTCTAGATACAAACACGATTACATTATTTTGCACTCCGAGATTTTTTTTAAGAGCATCGAAATTTGTGTGCCACACTTAAAGAGCTTGAGACAATTATGTGATAAATTATATGAAAATTATACAATTTATGTAAGAGTAGAACTATAATTAAAACAAAGCAACAATTTGCATGTCTGTTAAAGAACTTGTATTAAGAGATAATTTCAAAAAATGCTGAGAAAAATGAATAGTAAATTTCATTAATAGTTTCGAAGTTTTTTGAATTGTTCGCTAAACACTTCTTCAATAAATTTTTATGCTAATTTTTTTTTAAAACAGAATTTAATCATTAAATTATAGAATTTAATCATAAAATTACATTGTTATAATTAAATCTGTTTAATATATCCTTGAATTTCTTAATATTATTATATATTTAATCAAGTAGTAATCTCTGCGAGAAAAAATAAAAAAATTAAAATAATGTATATCCTAATATAATATTGCAGTGCACATATAAATGTATGTAATTATTCCATATATAAAAATAGTATTAAACTCTCATGTAATATTCTCTCAAATATTTCATGCCATAAAATATCAGGTGTTCCAGAATAGCAAGCAAAACTAAAAAACACATCGCAACAGATTTTTGCGGTGCTGATTTATATTCTTTAAAATATGAAGATGCACGATCACATTTAAAAATTCTGTGAACCATGACGGGTATGATATGATTTAATTAATAGACTTAATTACCCTACATGTCAGAACACGATATATCGCAACTACGATCGCTTTTAGTAACAAAAGGACCGAGCTAGGAATGTCAAAGAGAAAATCGTTTCGACGGTAACAAAAGGCTTACGAGCGATCTGAAAAAGAAAATCGTCGATAAACGACTCGCATATACTATCCGAGGAATGCCCGTTCGCTCGCGGTCGCCAGTTCTGTTTTCGAGAGGGTCGTATCTCGCGGTCGTATTCCGTCGGGCCCCTCTAGCCGGGCTATCTTGATCTCGTCGAAGAGAGCACGAGCGCGTCAGTCTCGCATCTGCGGATTCGGCACGGTTCGTCCTAAAAGGAGAAGAGCGAACCGATGACACGCCGCCCCGGGACAGAATCTTCCAAGGAGCTCGATCGGCTGTCCCCCTGTCCCCCTCTAACGTCGCCGCGCGCTCTTTCTCGTCATCTGCTTCTTCTTCTTGTTCCTCTTCTTCTTCTTTCTTCTTTTCTCCTAGCTTCGTTCTTCTCCGCGCGAGCCTCGTCGCTCCGAAGAGACCTTCTTATTCGTTCGTTCGCCCTAACTTTTACGAGCGTCTTCCAGCAAGAGAGTTCCGTAATTGCCTCTTTAGCGGTACCCCTGGTACTTCTTGGTCCCGACCGAGAAGGCATCGGGAGATAGAGTCGAGTGGCTTCTCTCTCCCGTCCTTCTACCTTCATCTTCTACTGCCTCTGTATGTTCCTCCCGCCCTCGCCTTTTCCCTGGCCATCACTCGACCAGCCTTCTCGCGCCTCGCTTTACTTTCGTAACCGTGGTACGCCGTGAAACACGAAAAGCGACGCTATTGCGAGAACTTTGTATCTCGTTTGACATCGTTGGAGCTGCATCGCGGTGATATGCTCGATGGCGGTTCGCTCGCGGCGACGACGCTGATAAAATCGAGAGCGAAAGACGTTGGGGCATAGCGGAAACTTTCCATGTCCGACCTTCGAGACGCGCGTGACAACGTATATCTTATACTCGATATAGTATAGGTGCTTCATGAGCGCGATAACTTTTTGCAAAACTGCGTTGTATGAGAATTATCTAGAACATAATTCAAGAGAATATCAAAAAATACAATGTGTGAATGGTTAAAAATAGTCCCCGCTCTAAAATAGAAATAGAAATAAAGATTCTTTTTTATAAATATTGTATAACGATGGATAAAAAATGAAATATATATTCAGGAAACTTATATTGCATCTTTAATATTACGACTTGTATCTTTACCGCGAATTTAAGTCAATTAGCGGTAATCACATTGAAAAACCTAACTGCGAGATGGAGAAATTGAACGAATGGCTACATGAAATCCCAATTGAAAGAAGTCAGAGATCGATTCCTCCACGAGGGAGTCAAGCGGAAAGAAGAAAGAGAGAGACGGAGATACGACGCGTGCTCGTCTTTGGCATCTTGCGGTCATAATCGAGTAACACTCCACGTGTCAGCGATACGGTGCAGCATCCAGGCCGGAGGCGCCATTGCCGATAGGGGCTGGAGTGTCGGCAAACGAGCAAAGAGGAGAAAGGGGGTGGACGAAGATGGCGGGTGCAAAGAGCGAGGAGTGTATGCACTTTCTCGAAGCACCCACTCGTCTCTCCACGTCGACGCGACTCCGCCTGTCCTGCACGTTCCACTCCCGTTCCATTCCCGTGGCACCCGCGCGATGTGCTTTTAACGTTCGAGTGTCCACGAGGGTCTCTTTTTTTTCTTCCCCCGGTTTCATGCTACCACGAATCATAGAATACCCGCAAATATCTCATCTTTCCGATTGCGATTTTCGTCCCGCAGACACAACTCTCGCTCGTGACTCATACGAAGCGGCGCATCCATAATCGTCCGACTTGCTCAATACTTTCATGCTATTGTAATGACGGAGATATAAAAACTGATAATGATTAATGTACAAAAAGCTGTATAACTGAATATTAAAATAAAAATAGGTCGAGAATGAAAAACGGCAAAGTAATTCATTAACTAGAAGATTTACTGAAATTACTTTGAGATTGTCTTAAAAAAATATTTAGAGTATAATGCATACTTGAAATGTTATTATATGACATTTCCAAGAAATTACTGCTTCAGTTAAATGATGCTAGTTTGCAATAAGTTATAAATAAAAAATTAAGTCGTATATAGCTTATAAAACTCCCTTAAGAAATTTATTCTAATATATTCCTGGATAGCTACCTTCTTCTATTGAAACAAGAATATTTCGCGCAGAATTAATTTCGTGCAGATAAAAATATATCTTTCTTTAATAGGATTTTAAACCAAACCATAGTTATTAAGAGATTTCTAGCTTTAATAATTCCAAAAAGAGAGACGGTATTTAAAAAGAGATGGCTAAGTATTAGATTAAGAATTCTCGTATTACATAAATAATACAAGAGTCTTAGAGAAGATAATCGATATGATGTGGAGATAAATTTTATTTTAACAAAACTTTAAATCAAACTCTGGTAATTAAAAGACTTCTATCTTTATTTTAATTCCAAAAAAAGATGTTATCCGACTAAGTATTAGATTAAAATTTTTCATATTACGTAAATAATACAATAATCTTAGAAATGATAAAACTATACTGCAGGATATTCAATAAGTAATAACAGGAATACGGAATGTCTCTGGTAGAAATTCAAATAGCGCTCAATTCGCTTGATAATGATGTATACGACAAATAACGTCGCATGAAATATGCTTTGGGCCCTGCGAGGAAGTACCAGCGAGATAATATTGTGCCATTTCCTTATACGCGCGCGTCTCCAAGTGGGACGATAATATGTTGTGCAACGGCGGACCCCGGAGCATAGAAGAGAGGTTGTCTTCATTGGCATAACAAATTTCGAGTGCCCGAGGTGAAAATTGTCAATTGTCGTGAATGTGACCGGCGTACCGCACGGCGTTTACAACTAGTTGGCTCGCATACTACCTAAACAATCTCAATAAATCCCTTAATTTAAATAGCAAATGATGTTTACAGCAAAGCTATCGTCGCGCTAACCATTGTGAATTGTATGCAACTTTCGCGCGTACTTCATAACAATCAAATCCCACGATTATTGAAAGATCTTTAATTATCTCTCATGAAATTCTTCGCGAGCTTAAAATGGATCCATTTACATTCTCCGAGAGCGACCAAAACATCGATAGCGCATTATCAATTACACTTTGAGCTCTTATCGGCAATCACGAGAATGTTCCTCTCTTCAATTAACCAATCGACGAAAAATGGTGGGACACGCATCGGGAGAAACGGAATATTCGTCGATAACAATAAATGTAGTTATACTAATTTACAATTTAAAATTGTGTTAATAATCACGCGCAAAAAGAAAATTAATTAGAGCAAAATTTGCTGGAGTAGATCATTATTTTCATAGTTCGCCGAATCTTTTTTCCTACTCTTCTTCTAAAAATTACTTCAACCCTTAAAAATGACTGGCGATTCGCATCAAAGACTCGCCATCATAAATCGTCGATAACGGAAAGCTCGATTCGGTTGCGAAATTGCCCGACGCAATAAAATAAGGGCAAAAGAGCGGGTTCGCACGAAAGCCGCATCCTTCCGCCGGTATCCTGACGGAGAAAGAACGAACAGGATCGCGCGGAAAATATTTCTCGCGATATGGGAACTGGAATTTATCACAAACGCACTGCGTTTTAACGGTTAGCGCCTTTAAAAGGAAATTACATCCAAAGTAATATCCGCCGTGGCGCGTATTGAATTCGGCGCGTTTCATTACCATTATGTGATTTAAATTTATTATCGGCCGCGATCATCGTCGGACTTTAAAATCGTCGCGTCAATCCGGCGACGCGCATCCGACGCACCGACGCGCTTATCCGCTCTTCTCTGTAATCCGCATTGATAATTATGCGTATAATAATAATTATATATCATCAATGTGATAATTTGGTAACATAAAATTAAAAATCCAAAAGTCCAAATTAGGTCAACCAAAAATTGCAAATTGATTACGGTCTATCTTATTGCAGCATATCTCAACATATGAAATAAATAGTACTATTCTGCAACAAGAAGCTATATCTACATACATTAATAATTACTATGTAACAATTATTTTATGTTAGTGATTTATGTTACCTAATAAATTTTACGTTTAAGTTATAACCATAAAAAATTTTTACAACATTATATAAAAATGAAATAGGAGATACGTAACAAATTAGATATAACGTTACGAATAAAGATGTTATAATGCATATAAGATATAAAGAATTTTGCAATAAAATACTTGATTGCGTAAGAAAAATCTCTTCTTCTATCGCCAAATAAAAATTTCTCGAAATACGTGCAGTGCTTCTTCTTTGAGGCGCTGTGCCAAAAAGCTGGTTCGAAAAGCTAGCTGCAATGATCGATACACGAGAGAGGAAATTCGATATCGTTCAATCTACTCCGTTGACGTATAGTCTTCGGAAAAGGCTCCGCATGTATCTGCTGACATTGCATACTGCGACAATGAACCGGCGATGCTCACCTGGCTTTTTCGATGAGATCGCCGAACAATACTCTCACGTCAGGTACTCTTACGACACCTTAAACGGTTGCCGGTTTTAAGCCATTCAAGATAGTTAGAATGCAATGTATATAGAGCCTCCAAAGAAAGTATATACGTCAGCTACGGAGCGTTATATTATATTTAAACCGAAAGCTTAAAGTCTTATAATATCTTTTAAAATATTTCATATATTAAATATGAAAGGAATAAGCACACACACAAGAGTAAAATCAAATAATTAAAAATAATAAAATAATTAAAAATAAGATTAAATAAAAAAGAATAAGAATATTTAAAGTCATATGTATAATAATCTATTGTCTTCCGAGATTAATTCAGTTTTTTAAGTTTTTTAAGATTATTGTGGAACACATATCTGGTTTAATGTTTACTTACGATTTATTATTACGTAATTTTACATTTAAAAGAGTTAAAATTCTTCTGCGTCGGATAACGCTTTTTCACGCGGCTAAATCTGTCGTCGATTTCTTTTCAGTTAAATTACCGCTGGCATAAGCTCTTTAACAGCGTATATCCTCTACATCGATTAATTTCAGGTGCCACATGCGTCGTATATCTAGTTAAAAGATAAATGAAGTACATGCAGCCGCGTTCCTAGCTACGGTACAATATTTAGATAACTGTTCGCTTCAAGATGTCACGACTTACGAGCGGCCAGGAAGTCACCGCTCGGATGACGTTTCCAAGATGATCTCGCGAAGACGAAGAGGCGTAACAGTCCGCGCAATCGTAGAGTCGCGTTGCTCTCTTGGCTCTTTCATCGAGACGCGACAAACTCGCGCAGTTGTCCCGCGGCCGTTTTCTCTCAACGTTTCCGGCAATGCAGCAACGCGCGCGTTCCGGACCGATAAATAAGCGCTGAATAGTCTCCGCTTCGGCCGGGAAGGATAGGCGCCTTTCTCCGCGAGATATGATTGATCGCGCATCGGTCTTTCGCGTGCGTGCGTGCGCGCAAGTGCTCTTTCTCTCACAGATAACACATGGTAATATTATATTCCAACATGTATATGTATATACGGCGGCGGTGATTCCGCGACGACGACTATCGACAGACACTTTGAATCGGTCGCTGCCTGGCTGGAAAGCGCCGCGACATAATAAGCCTATTGTAAGGAGTTCGATCCACGCGCCGTGCGGACAATCCTTTTCCTCTCCGCCTGCTCGGCGCCGCGCCGCGTCGCTCGGGGGATCGATCATGTTCAAGATACAAGCAAACTCGACCGCGAGTAGAATGCTCGACCATCAGTTTAAATCGATCTTCCAGCTTTCCGCGATAGCGAAAGAACACGCGATCGCGATCACTGCGTGTCGTCGCGGAGCGACGATCCAGAAAAGGAGTGTCCCGGCGGATGCATCGACAATCGCGATGATCTTGACTATCTTCTCTACGGTCCAGATGACCTCGCGAGACTCTGTCATCTGGGCTGTATTGCGGTAAATACGTTACGATATTGGCCGGCGATGCTCTCAGATCGAACGGATCGGTCGACGGGAAGGAAGATAAGGAAAAGACAATGAGAACGATCGAGAGCGAGTGTACGCGAAAGCGTGCCATAAGGATAAAGCGATGATGGGGGGCAGAGGTAAGAACGCGGACAGGGAGCTCGTAACCGTGCCGCAGCTATTTCTGAATCTTTAGTCGGTTTACAAGTAGCGGGGTCACGGGCCGCCCCATAAAGAAGCATGACTTACATTGCTGCTATGTGGGCGCGCACCACGAAAGTCTGCCATCTATCTCCAAGGTTCGCCCAGCCTCCCGCCTCTGGATGGCCATCCGTTGTTCCGCCGTTCTGTGGAAGAAAGGAAGGTGGAGGATCAGCACAAGGAGTCTGGGCTTTGGCTGGACGGAGGAATATAAAGAAAGAGAGAGAAGAGAAGAGGACGGCCCCAACCCCGGCATAGCATCGTTGTCGCGACCGACGCATAGATAGTAAACGACCCCGCCGATCCCTTACGCGAAATCCTTGTCGATTTACGTTACCTCCTGGCGAATGCAATCGATTCTTTTTATGTAAAGTTTCACTATTGATTGTAAATATGGAATAAGAATTAGTGATACGCAAGTTCTTCTCGCATAATAAGAGAGAAAAAGATCTCTATTTTTATATATCTTATATATTAGAATATCACATAATATGTATGATATGTATAAGACAAAATTCTGATTTAACTAAAAGGTATATAGATGTAGTATAAAAACGAGCGATATATTCTTAATAACAAATTTCTGATATCGTAGATGTCGAAACAATAGATATTTGCAATCTATAATTTTGACACCTATAACATAAGATTTCCAAAAATACTGTAGATATTAAATACCATAAATAAAAGATTAGGATAATCAAATTTGTGCTACTAATTTTTGTTTAAAAAGCTAAAGAATATCATTTTTGGAAAGATGCGAAGTCATAGTTTGTTTGCTAGTCGATATCTTCCAGACTCATAGTGACTTGCAATTCGAAGCCATCCTCGCGAGAAGCGGGAGCAAGAAAAAAAAGTGTACGCGAAGAACGAAAGACAAATAGGCAAAGCGTATACAAGGAACATCTCTTCGGTCAATAGTCCAAGCTACGTGCGAGGGAAGAAACGCCTATCTCGAGTTCCGCAGCCACGCCGTCTGGGTGGCGAGAAAGAGAGAGAGAGAGAGAGAAAGAAGAGAGGCGAAGAAAAGAGGCGCGAGGAGACAAAACGGGGATCCTCTCTCGTGGCGCGGACGCCACGCGCGACTATAAGGAAGAACCTCTTAATCGGGGACCCGGACCTCTGCAGGGCACTGAGGTCTTACCCTCGTGGCTCACCCAGCGGCGCGGTGTATCTCGACGAAGCTGACCCCCAACCCCACCACACGCCGTCACCCACGGGCCATCATCGTCGATCACCAGCGGAAGAGGAACGTGCCTCCAGGCGCTTCTCGGTTCACTTCCCATCGGCTTTGCCCCGCATTCGTGTAATCAGCCGACGATGACCCTTTAGTGCCCAGAGCGTGTATACCCAAGGCAGCCGGACGATCGCTCGTGCGTCGCGCGAGCGGACTCGTGCTGTCTCTCCTCTCTCGATTAAGCGCCAGATGCGACTCGCGCGACTCCGAGATGCAACATGTGCATCATATACTTTCGTGAAATCCGCTGGGTAGTTAGCAGTCTATTATTTATCGAGTTATATTTTTTAAATAGACGAGAGAGAGAGAGAGAGAGAGAGAGAGAGAGAGAAAAAGAAGAAGAGGTATACGAAAATCTTATATGGAAAATCTGATTAATGTCCATTTCTACCAATGCAGATTAACTTTAATCTCAGTTTAATTCACTCTTCATCTTTTTCTAGTTCTAAGAATTAGAAAAAGATAAAGAGTAAGTTAAACTGAGATTAAAGTTAATCTGCATTGATAGAAATGGCCATAAGAGGAACAAAGCTAAAATTCTTTTCTATATTTATTAAGATAAAAATTAATAAAGTGAATAAAAGAAGATTCGTTCATAATATCCTTTTCTTCATTTCCTTTTGCACAAGAATTTAATCTAGGAATTGATGTATATTCACTAAAATTTAATTAAGATACATCCCTTCCTGAGTGTCAGAAAGATAATATAGAAAAAATTAATTAAAATCTTTCGTCGTTTTCGCGTCTGTACAATAAAATGTTCATAACGTGCATATATTTCATATATTCTCTCATTTCCTTAATATAAAAATATTTATTTCTCTCTCAACAGCATATATCTAATCTTTAAGTAAACTCTCATAATTAATAACTCAGTTTATTACGTCAAATTTGTGTTGCTGTTGAGTATAAAAATCGGTAAGATCCCGAGTACGCAAATCTCACAGAAAAATGTACCGACAATATTCATCTCGCCGCATAACGTCTCGTGGTTCGCAATGGCTTCACCATTTGGAAAAGTTTGCAATCCTTTTTTCACGGGTACCATTGGTACCGCGCGGTTTCGCAGATCGAAACTCCGTTGCTAATTCGGCCAGCTTATTCCTTCTCCCGAATCCCTTTTACCGGTTTTTTTTGTCGAATCGACCGCGAGGGTGGAATCCCATCTACTCCTGTCGCAACTACCTAGACCATGCGAGACTCCGTGTCAGTTTTTTAATCCTGTGTCGACGCGGTCGACTTTTTTCTTCCAACTAATTCTATACCGAAGCCGCCCACCCTCTTCTGGTCTCATTCCTTTAACTCTCTTCTTCCGGCCTGCGACGGTCACATAAATATCTCGTGGAAGATGTCCGCAGTACGTAATAAAATATGCCGGTCGCATCGTAAATTCCGACCGAGCATAGGTATTTGCAAACTGGTGGGCTAAGCGAAGCACTATTTCATCGAAACAACGGCGTTGCGACGTGATCAATATGGACAAGAAATCGTCAAGAAAATCAATATTCACTCTATTGTAGAAAAATCGATTGCTTATTCACTATGTAATTACCTTCCAAAATATGGATTAAAATTTTTAATTTAATATTCTATGTAAAATATAATCCTGCCAGTATATATATATATTTGGTTTATATATAAAATTTAAAGAATGCAAATAAAAGATAATGTGCTTTAATCTATTTAAAAGTTTCTAAGTTTTTAATAGAAATAAAATAATAGCTATTAAAAAGTTTATGCAATATACAAGTAATTCAGCATTAAAGATA
>NJRP01000103.1:282557-307623 GCA_003063835.1 Aphaenogaster floridana | reverse complement strand
AAGTTTTTCAAATAAACTTTTAGATACTTGAGATACTGAACCTTGAACTATGATCTATATAATTACAGATAAATCCGCCAAAACTGCTGAAAAAGAAAACAAATTAAGTTAAAGCCACTTCGATAAGCGATGATAATTCGTACCCGCCAATCTTCATCGTCTTCCAATTCTCTTCTCATTGCTTTATACTCATCGCTATTTAGGCGCGACCATTTTCCCCAATATCACGCGGTCCTCTATAACAGGAGAATTACAGGAAAGTGCCACACGTAGAGAAAGAGAGAGAGAGAGAGAGGGGGGGGAAGCAACCGCGCGGTGGCACGGTCCGGTAGATGCACAATGTACCAGAGGGACCACGAAGACAACAAATCCATCATCTCTGGTGGGAGAGAGGCTGAAAGGGCTCCACCGCGGTAGCGCACTCTGTGTAATTGTTGCCCCGGCCCCCGGTGGCCCGGTCTCTACAACCCCATGCCATCCCTGATGGGCTGCTACTTTCTCTCTCTTTCTTTCTTTCCGTCCTTCTCTCATCGTCGCCATCGTCGTCGTAGCCTCATTCTTCGTGATACTTCAACAACTACTACACATTTATATGTGTTACTAAGTTTTATATACAAACGTTTAAAATATAACCTGTGAGACAGGGATAGGCTACCAAGAAGGAAACGGAAAGCGAGGGAGAATAGTAGGGAGGGGATTAAAGGGGTATCGGAGATATGGTGGTGTTGCGGTGTACCGGTGTTCTATTGTTTATCCACCACAATTCGTGCGGCTTCGGATTTTCCAGTTGCTCCTCTCTCGGATCTCTCTCTTTCTCCCTGCACCCCTGTTCCTCCCCCCGCTATTCTTCCCTCTTTCTTTCGCATTTACATCGGGCATTACGTATGTGCCTTCGCGCGATGACACGGGCCATTGAATACCCAACTTTCGTGCGCTCTTCTCTCTTCTTCCTCAATTCCACCCTCAGATCGACTCTCCAACCTCTCGACCAACCCTCTTCCCTACCCCTCTCACTTTCCGCTCGCGACAAACGTGGACGCAAAAGAAGTATCGCTGAATAAGCGGTACCTACGGACACTATGGAGTTTCCCTGTTATTAGCATCCACTCTGTCTTTCAGTGCGCGGCCACGAAGCGAGAGCCGAGCGGTCATTATGGAGATTGAAACACCGTTCGAGCGATGCGTTTGTTCGTCCCTTTTTCCCTCCTTTCTTTCGTCTGCCTCGTTCCCGTTCCCATTCTCGTTTGCTCATTCGAGGTCGCGTAATCATGCGAACAGATAAAATCGCGCGACGAACGATGCGAAAAATGCTTTTCAGCTGTGACAGTTTTACGGATAAGCTTTAAGCAGCTCTTTAAAAACTACAACTATTGAAGGACCTTAAGACATTTCATGACTTTAGGACTGTTCATGTCTTAAAAGTTTCTAATCGTTAAATACATACTAGAACGTAATCAAAGTAATAAAATGATATCTGGTATTTAATGTAATGAACAATAATTTATAACTAATGCGAGTCTTTTCATGCTTTTTATGAATAAAAAATTTACTTTATTATCAAAAATCTAATATCTTTGGAAATCTAATATTTTTGAAGAAATTTAAAAAAATTTAATTTATTTATTCTTGCGGTTAAAAATTCTCTGCCTATGTTAAGCACCGAATTTGAAAGAATTTTGACTTCTTCATAGCTATTTTGAAACAACTGACATATTCATGCTTAGTTTCTTGACGGCATAAACATGATGATTTACGCGACGTCCGATGGTTATCCGATAACTCATCCTATGCGAATGCATGGATGGAATATGTGGAGTCTCGTAATCCGTCAGCGACGGTTGCGGCAATACGACGAGAGCCGTCATTAGTCAAGAATGCGTTGACTACAGTGCCTATTCTAGCATTGCGTATCATAATAGCTCTGCGTTATTCGCATGCATTAACATCATTTATAAATGCAAAGTCTTTTTGTGTTAATAATAAAAATCAACGTATTAACTATCATATGCATGATAATATAAAATATATAAAGTAGTTTAATATATTCAATCTGAAAATCGCGTTTTGCATTTATAACAGACGAATATTCAAATGCTACGAGAAATAGAAAAAGAGAAAGCAGATATTACTAATTTGAGTATAAAGTACACAAATTAAAAACAGTAAGTTTATAAAATATTTTAAATAACAAGACTGTTATTTCTTATCGATGTACTCGGTACAGACTAAAGGAACGAGCAAATAAAGTCATTCGTAAAACAAAAGAGTATCTTGCTTCCATGTAAATCCACAGACTTCTATATACTAACAGAGTTCTATATACTAACTAGACTGCTCACTCCGTCGCCATCTTTGATGCTAAAAATATGGGTAGCCATTTGTAGTTCCGATTATACTAATGCATGTATAAATCACACGGACAATATATTCACATGATACACTCAGTTCACGTGGTACACAGACAATGTAACACATATATGCATATATCGGAACTAGTAATGGCAGCCGGGTGCGCTTCTGTCTCTTTCTATCATATGCAAAATAACTGAACTGAGCAGTCTAGTTAGTATATAGAAGTCTGTGTGTAAATCTATAATGTAATCATTAAGAACAACATATTTCTCAATAATCCATAATCTCCGACATGCGAGAGTTGCGCTTTGAATCCATCTCAAGAAAGTCTCGATTTCAGATTGTCATATCTAATAAGACGTAGGGTCAATCAGGGTAATTGGAAACTAGGGGTAAATGAAAACAGGCTCTAAAAATATTTTAAAAATAGCGCCTTTTCCTTTAAAGTGGCTCTAAGTACTTCTAGTGATAGTGTTACAGGTGGCGATTAATGTTTTTGATGGCTACGCACAGTTGCTGTGTGAAGGTAAGTTTAATTCAATCTTACATGTCAAAATAGTTTAACAGTCGTTTCGTTTCCATTTGCCTCTTCGCCGCGTGAATGCACATTGAGTACCAAAACAAGGATCGTTTTCAATTGCCCCAAATTTTGGGTAAATGGAGACACCCGTGGGGGTATTTGGAAACAGAGAAAAGAAATTTTTTTACCCTAACTACTTGCAGTAGAGAGTTCTTCCCAATATACTGCAATAGGTTAGGGAACAAAGTAATCATACGGCAATGGACAGATTTAGATTATTTTTAAAACTCATGATACGTAAACTCAAAGTCAACTTTGCGAAAATCGTTTCCCATTACCCCGATTGACCCTAATTACAGAAATGACACTCTTAAGAACCGCGGCTTCCTAAGAAGGTACAACATTACAAAGAAATCGCATTTTCAGAAGTTACTATCTCGAGAGTTGCATTATTGAAAGTCGCAGCATCGGAAATCGCAATCCCGCGAAACGTGATTTAACAAAGTCATTCGGCTCGTGTACCCCTAAAAGTCATAATTAAATAGAATCCCAATCTCGAAAGTCCCAAACGACTTACTATTTCACGACCGACAATGTTATTCCTTGGCGGTGCACGTGAGTCGTACTTTCGGTATTTTTAATCTGAACAGTTTCGCCGTCACGAGACTTGCAGTTTCAGAAGTCGCAGCTTCGCGAACGGACACGTGTCCCACGTCTGGACCTTGCACGCGCGAGAAGCGAGAGAGGGGCCCGTCGTGCCCGTGACAGCCTAAGGATCCTTCCCCGGGCTTGGACATGCAATTAACCGCCGGCTACACTTCTTCGGGGCGAGCGGGGCGAGGGAACAGCGATTCTCAACCGACTAATTCGCGGTGCGATATTGGATCCGAATAGTCGAGGTACCTTCGGGGCCTTTTCGCCGCTCGGGAGAGACACGGCCGGTGCTTCGAGCCGCGCCAAGATACCCATCCCCATAAAAGCTTCCATGCATGTCAAGCATTATACGACCACGTTACTATTAAATACGTCAAAGCCCCGTATGTTTATTGCATATTGGATGCCGTGCACTTCGGCTCGCCCTGCCGGTCCTCGTAACCCGAACCGATCGCCATTGTCGGTAAGGGACTCGTCTCTCGTGAGCTCTCTCGGGCTTGCGCGCGCGCTCTCTCTTTCTCTTCCTCTCGTCATCATCGTCCTTTACCTTCAACCCACCGACCCTCCTTCGTTCACCGCCTCGGAAATGACCTCGGTGCTGTCTCCGCGCGTCTGCTGCGACAACCGGCCGTCCACGATCTCGCACATCGATGCATCGATAGGAGCCGCGGGACGCGTTGTAAATTATTTCGCAGTGCCCGGTCTGCGTCAATCGCGCCAAAACGTTCATGTTTCATTCTCGACCTTCGACTACCTCGCAACGAATTAAATACCTTTTTTCAAGAAAGAAGAATTATATACAGAGTTAAAAAATACTTTCCATCGCCAGTAAATAATTAAATTATTGCCAGTTGGGTCGTTTTGTTAAACACTAAACTATTACGTTATATACAGAGTGTATAATTATCATTACTTTATATATCCTTTCAATAAGCAAATTTATTAGAAAAATTCTATTTCTCCGATTGATATTAAACTGTTTCAGGAGGTATCTTTTTTCGAAATTTATTTTAGAATGCTTCTCGAAAATGACACCTTTCAACCTTGAATCTTAAAAATCTCGAAACAATGCCAGTTTTATATAAGTTATGATATGCGAAATTTATTATAGAATGTCTTAGAAAAACAATTATTCAAGACTTTTATTCAAAGTCTCCCTTTGCCCGAATGCCTGACGAATACGTAACTAGAGGACGACAGTCTCGCTTCCTCTCCGTCAATTCGAGATATCTCGATGAAACGCGGGATCCACGGACACCCCGCCATGGACGATGCCGCGGGGTTTGACTGAAAAAACGCTCAAGTCCGCTCTTATTATTCAGGATTTCGGGCCGTTCGACGGAGATACGGTGAATTATGCATGGTCAGTCCCGCGGCGTCGCGCCGCGCCGGCTTTTTCCCATGCATGCCATGCATATGCCGGGTGATAGATGGATGTGTCAATTTCATCGGAGCTCGGTATCGATACGAGCCAGGGTTATCTTCATCGACTCGAAGATTACGATACGCTCGCTCGCTCGCGCATCTAGACACGAGCGAGCGAGTCATTTTCCTCGGAGCGATAAATCTACCGCCCAACACCGATATAGCCGGAGCTGACGCTGAATCCGCAACCATGAACGGACCAACCATTGAACGTCGTTATCCTACTCGGACATTTTTTGCCGCGTAACGCATCATCGAACCCGCGAGCAAGTAAGTTACCATCCGTTACGAGACCTGTATTGTCATAAAAAAAAAGATCGCAGAATGCAGCATGATCGTTGCGTTTTATTAATCCGTTGAATACTATGCAAACCGACTAAAAACTTTTACTGATTTTATCATTAAATAAGTACAATAAGTTTAGAAATATAGCTAGACATACCTTTGCAGATTATTACTGCAAATCGGAATAAGTAAATCGCGAAACTCAAGTAAATACGTTTAATACACTTTCCTACATTTCGGCATGTTTCAAATTTCGTGATAAAATTATAATTACTCGAGAGTCAAAGTCCAAAATCTTTAATCAGTTTCTGACACAAGTGAAAGAGTGTGAAAGTTTAGTCTCTCTCTTTCTCGGCGCATCTGATTTTCAAGACATAAATCGTGCACACGACGCTACTTCAGGACGAGTAGAACGA
Organism: Aphaenogaster floridana; assembly: GCA_003063835.1. NCBI lineage: Eukaryota > Metazoa > Arthropoda > Insecta > Hymenoptera > Formicidae > Aphaenogaster > Aphaenogaster floridana. Next base: position 301,971 of record NJRP01000103.1, on the reverse strand, counting down.
TCTGTGTAGAGCGAACGAGGGGGCTCGTCCTCCTTCCTCCTCGAGACCACTATCGTAAAGTCGAAGCTTTATCACCTGCCGTCATCCGCCCGCGACGTAGATGAAAATCTCCCCTACCTCGGCAGGTTTTTTTTCAAAGGTCGTGACTACTTGTTAAACGTCGTCCGCCGGCTCTCCACTTACGCACGGCACTTACGATAGCATCGATGCCGCCAACCGGCTTGATCTTGGTTACATTTAATTTTTCTGTTAAAATACGTTTACACTATTGCCGGTTTCCGGTGAGTTTTCAATCGCTTGCTTTTATTGATTTGACCAAACTAAAATTTTATCGAAGCAAAATTGTTTTTTTTTCAAGATATTATTTTTTTAACAAAAAAATACAAAAGAAAATTTTATGGTCGTTTAAAATACACATGTCTATTGATATAATTTTACTAATATTAGAATATCTTCTCCTAATTTTCTTTTTTATTTTATAAAAGAAGTATCTGTGTAAATGTTTTAAAATATGTAATCACTATAAAGTAAACTTTATTTATAAGCACATTACTTTATGCCAATAGGTATAAGTATTACAGCATAATCTATCGCTGTGAAAGCTTTATTTAGTGACAAGAAGTGCACTCTCTAACTTGGCATATTTCGTTATGGAAATGTTTCCAACTTATGAATACTGGCAACGGTCGTGCGAAACTCGTCGAGTCTCTCACTTTTGCACTCTTTTCCTCTCCTCCTTCTTCGCATTCCTATAAACGCTCGGTTGAACGCGTCAACGCGGATTACAGCACGCCCAAAACACAATGACAAGCTTCTCGGGACCCTGCGACGAGGTCGGGTCACTCGTCAGATGGGCCCTACGAAGGGCGCGCGGTATTCTCAGTACAAAGTATTCCTCATGTGGAATATTCAATGGAGCAAAAGAAATTAGAGCAGGGCGAAACCGACTGTGCTTATTAATCGGTTACCTTTTTATAAGGTCTGAAGTTGATAAACTATATTGCAATTTCTGTTAATAAACAGGCAGTTTTAGTAAAACAACATTTATAATAATTGTTTCTGAAAATATTTTGTTATACTTGAAATGTAATTGTATACAATTTAAATATAATAAAAAATATGGATAATTGGACATATTTATCATATTATCATACTCCAAAAATATATCTTTAAAATTAATTAATATATAATGTATATCAAAATAATAAATCTAATAATATAGGAATGTTATTACATAATTAAGAACAAATATATGTTGGCAAAGATAAATGAGAAATTGTAATTCGACCTATAAATAAAAATATATTTAAAAATTATGAAGAAAGTTCAAACATATTTGTAAATATTTGTATAATTAATATATGTCTATCTTTATTATAAAATTATAAATGTAAAAATAAATATGTACATAGAATCAAAGAATGTGTTGAAAAATTTCAGTAAAATTTCAGCGCCACAAAAAATACAGCTACGACAAATTCTCATTAAAATAATATTTTAACATGCTACAAAAATTTTCTTTATAATTTATTTAATGTTTTACATTTATTTTATTTTCAACATGTTGCATTTATATATTATACAGAGAAAATTTGCGCTTTTGCGTGATTTCAAGCTGTCGATTTGTGTCATGCTTTACCTTGCGGTTGCGACGTCAGGTGAAATACACCTGGTGAAATACATAAAAAGTAAATTCTGTTTTCACATTACCTATAAAAAGTTACCTATCCTGTGTATTATTATATTTATCAACCGTCGACGGTTTGTCTTCACTGCGATCAATCGCGACCCGAAAAAGATTCGGTGCAACGGAACACCGTGCCGTTCGCTTTCGTTGGGGAACTTCTACAGCCACACTTGCATACGTAATAATGGCATAAAGCCGAGGGGTGCCACGCCGCCTTTATGCGGGAAATTTACTATAAAGCTGGCAAAATCACCGACGACGAGTCGCCCCTCGGCCCGGCCGGCATACGAAACCCAAATGGTCATCGTAAATAGAAAATCCGTTTTTTTCTCTCTCCCTCCCGACCGCGTATGCGAAAAGTGCCGAAGTTTATTCATATTATGTCGCTGCCTCGTCGCAAGCAACGTTACGGACCGAGCATTTCGTTAGAGGGGCTGCCGTATTCCCCCAGTCGTTCGCTCGTATTTTGCACCCGCGTAAAGCATCCGCCACCGCGAAATCGTTATCGTTTACATACCGCGGGAGTGGTTTATCCTCGACCATATCTCGTGCCCATTTTTGCATCGGAATTCGGCATTACTCGAATAATTTAGTATCGCCATTTGCCTGAATAATTATACGGACAACTATTTTTGTGCTTCGACAGTGTGTTCGTATAATTAGCCATTATGCATCGCAAATTATTCGAGTATTGTGCGGATAATTTAATCTTAATGTTTATATGAGAATAATTAATAACTATTTTACACGTGATATATTTTTGAGCATATCGTGTTCCGCAACGAAATTCTTTGAGAAAAAAAAGAGGATTTTTTATATCTATATATTTTGAAATGATAATTGTATTTTTACCTTAATCCATCTGCTTCGCATACTATTCATCTGCAGTTTCTATGTATGTAAACGTGTACAGACTTTAATTTCCGCGATTTCCCATCCCTCTTTTTATCTGGCAGCCGTCATACAAATTTCCATCTCGCAAGTAGAAACTAGACACCCAATTTTAGTTTGATTTTTGGGTCATCCATTAAAAATGTTATGTTAGATCTTTTCATAAAAATAAAAACTACAAAAAGAAAGAAATAAAAATCAAAAGATTGAGCGATAACTTTTGTAATTGTCACAGTTTTCGCAAAAGAAACATGATATTAACTAAAGCGATATTTTAGAATAAGAATAACTTTGTTTTGTATTTAAAAAATAAATATATCTATCTACATATATCTACGAAAGAGTAGTAACAGCTATTACTTTTAGAAAAAGAATTATTACTTTAAAAGTAATTTTGGCATCTCTCTCTTCATCTAAATATTAGAAAATATAAAAATCAAAATCTTTTTAATTAAAAAAAATTTTAAAGATTGTCTGTTGTTCTACAAACCTACAAAATTACATATAAAGTCATGGAAAGTGCGGTTTATGATCTTCACATAAGTAATCGAATTTTTGCTGCGTGTTCAGTCTTATTACATCGTTTCTGAAATAATTGTAAATGACAAAACGACCGATGCACCGCGCGATTAGGGCGGCGCGACAAGGGACGAAAGGAGAAAGACAGAGAAACACAGAATAAGCACCGTGTAACATGGAATTAATTTCCATAGCGCGTCGGGCCGGGGTTCCAATGAATAACAATAAAGCGCGAGAGCATACGACACCGCACGGCATGCCCACAATCCGGGGCAGATCGTTACGCGCGACATTAACTTTCGGCTTAGCCTCGTTTATGCAAATCCTGTCGGGGCATCTGTTTTCGCCTGCAGTCCGCGAAATGCGTTTTTCGCTCTCGTAACCAGCTCCGCCGCGCGGTGGCTCCGTTTATTTTATTATAATCGTTTTTTTTTTTCGCCGCCCGGCCAAGACCGTCCGTTCGATGCGACCACCGGTCAGTTCTGACGTCATCGTTCCTCTTACCCTCACGGGCCCCTTTCGTCCCGCGCGAGAACTCCCCGTCCAGGGGCCCCGTGCATTCTTCGTCGTCCGTCGTCGTCCGTCGTCCTGAGTTCACGGGTTCAGACAGATGCGAGCTGAGCGCTAACGAGAACAATTAGGAGTTCCACTTTGCGCTCTCTAGGCTCACTCGGTTCCCTCTAAAAATAAACATGGCCACTTAATGGCTCGCTCCGTCATAACTCGTGCAGATGCGAGCCTATCTTATATTATTCCCACGAATGGCCCCGCGTTTCTTCGAATGCACCCAAGTGCCACCAACCTCTCTCCCTTTCTCTTTCTCTCTCTCTCTCTCTCTCTCTCTCTCTCTCTCTCTCTCTCTCTCTTTCGTTCTCTTGCCGGCTTTCGGCAACGGCTTCCACGCGCGACGTCTTTATCGGGGATCGTGGAATCACCAGGCCGGCTAAAAATATTTTATGAACGAAAATTGGCGGACACCCGCACGCGCAAGATGCACTAAGAATACGATCTGACAACTCGGAACTCTTGTAGTTCCTCAAATACTCATTAACGAATATTAAAATAATGATGAATTTGTAGAGATTCGTAAAAACTAAGAATGATATATAATACGCCGATTCGTGGAAACTAAGAATGATGTAATACGAGGAAAAATATACGGACAAATCTAGAGAATGAAATGCAGTTCAACTTAAAAGAAACAGATTTATAGTTTCCCAAGATCGTATAGATTGTTCTAAATATTTTAATTATTAATATATATTAATTAACATACTTAAATTAAGTGATTTTATTTCAATATGTAACTATGATGTATCTATTATCTGTTTGCAGATTTTTACGATCGGTTTTCAAAACTGTTCAATCCGCTTGGAAACCGAGAACTCGTGGATGTCGATCGCGTTATTCGAAAGGCGATAAGTGATAATAACGGTTATCAGGCCATTCTCGGCTCGATGGTGCGTTTAGCGGTTCAGTTTTTTTCCCCATCGCGAGCCTTACCCAACCGTCGATATACTTATCTACGGTAATAATTCACCGAGACGGCGGGCTTTCGGTCCTCCGAGGAGTCGTACGGTGGACTTAACGATCTTTCTATGACTCGATTCTTGTCGCAAGACTGTTGTGAGACCTTCCTAAAGACTATACTTGCCAGATCTATCCTTTTTATTTAAAATGAACATAAACGCGAAGATACATATCTCACAGAAATTATATATGATCAGATCTGCTAGATAATATAAGTATAAATAAATTTACTCTCTTCCGAATTAAATCTTGAATTAAAATAATTTGCTAACTATGTATGAGAATATAAATGTTCGTTATCAATTAATAATTTAATATAAAACGCAAGAAAAAAACTACGTTAAAATTGGAAAGCTTAGTGGTACGCAAAACGTCGGGATTGTTTTTGGTATGCTCAGATAGCATCTTCTGGTAATTGTATCCAATGGCGGCAACTAATATTACTGAGTATAACCGCGTGCTACGAACGGAGCATACTATGCTCGGAATGTGTATTTAACTGTCTGTTTAATTGGGCCTAATGGAGCGGTATTAACTATCCGTGCGAGTATTACGCGTCGAGCGTCGAGTATCGCGGCGTGTCTTGGGTATCGCCAGGAGTTCTGCGTTAGTTGCTTCTCTTGCTTTTCCTAATCTTGATGACATACTTTTCCAAGAGCCGTTTTCTTTCTTAAGTTCTATGGAATCTTTATTTCTAACTCATATATCTGGTGCAAAGATATCTTAAATCTTATGTATAAAATATGTATGTGTAAAATATTAATAGCTAGTGAGATGAACTGAAATCAAAACAAATATATTCAGAGGATACAATTATGAGAGAGAAATTAAAATTAATGATAAATTACATTAAATGCAATAAATAAGTTTTTAAATGAAATAAATTTCTTAATAAATTTAATTAAAGAAAATATAAATTTATTTGAAGTAAAAATCATAAAAAAAGTACAAGCAAGAGTCTAATTTTTTAAATAACAATATAGATTCGATTAATAAGTCATCTAATATATTTAAAGAGCGAAAGAGAGAGATATAGAGAAACAAGGCAATAAATAATTAATTCATCATTATTATTTACTACTTTGCTTGATTTTTTTCAGATTTTAAAAGATTATTGTACGTACAATATACTTCTTCATAAGTATGATATTTTTAGGTTTTATGGATTTTTGAAGTATTTCCTTTTTAAAAAGATATCTTTGAACAGTTCACTTTTGCGAGTATATCTATTTATAACTTAGAAAAAAGAAAATTTAATTACAGTTTATCGAAACGATAGTTCAAGAAGTTTTGGCGAGATCAGCGCCGTCATTACAGCCGCAGAACGCGAAAGTGTGACAAACGGCAAACAGTAAAGGCGATTATCTCGACGGAGAGCCGCGGCCATCGTCCGCGTATCGTATCTCGTTCGACGCGCGAAACGAAACAGCCAGAGAAAGAGACTCGTCAAGCAAAAAGAACGTATCCGCACGCGCGAGTATTTACGGTCCTTCTTATTTACAACGGCTGCAATATCCGAGAAGCAATGACACATCGGAAAAGAAAAAGATGCTGCAAAGAAATGGCGGAGAAATAGAACGATGAAGAGCAAGCGAAAAGGAAAAGAAATTGGTGAACGAGTCGGATCTGAAAGAGGTGAAAGAGGAATACAGGGAGGAGGATAGGATTTATAAAGACGGTTCGACAAGTAGCCGCTGGTCGTTCGCCTCGTTGTTTCGACGTCGTAATCATCAATTTCGTCTCATGAATTCCGATGTCCATTTCGAGAATGAAAGAAAGTGCAGAGGGTGGCAGAAGACGCGAAAGTCCGGAGGAAGGTGCGACGGCACGAGAAATAGATACCAACCTGGGGTGCCAGACAGCAAGAAGAAGAAAGGGATGAACAATGAAAAAAAACGAAAGAGAGAGAGAGAGAGAAAGAGAGAAACTCCGGTAAAGTACGTGGAAGGCACGCGAAATTCTCCTGCAAGCGGTAACCGCAACAAGAGCAAGAAAGGTCGAAAACAATTGCGGAATAGCTGTGGTCGATGCGACAGGATGATCGGGGGACGAGGAGGGAAGAAACGACATGGCGAAGAAGCGATGAGAAAAGACTAAGAGAGAAAGAAAGAGAAAGAGAGAATGGCGGGTCCGGACGAGAACGAGAAAGGCGAAACAGGAGGAACAACGAAGGGAAGCAGGGTGGCGGGGAGGACACAGTGGCGCGGGTGTACAGAGAGTTATGGTTATCGCTAGTGAGTATACCACCTCCTCCGAAGGAGCTCCCATGTGTCCACAGAAGAGAAGAAGCTCCCGCGGCGCGGAAAGGGTGCGCGGGGGCGGCTAAGAAGAGAAGAGCCAGAGGAAAGAGAGAGGGAACCACAGCGGGGAGAGGACAGGAACTTACTTGGAAGCGAATGTAACTTTATTGTGAACTTATCGCTGTCAGAAGGCAAACAATGGTCCGATCTTCGCACCATCTGCCCCTGCCATCTTTACCTCCACCTCGCGTAGTTCTTTGCTCCCCCCTCGCCGTGTCTTTCCCCTCCTCCACCGCCGAGAAAGTTCGATGGAGAGCCCAGGCTCCGGCGCCGCGGTATCGCCGCATCGCATCTATCGCGCGGACCCGGACCCGCAGAGAGCTTACCAATATGTAAACGAGTCGCCGACGGGCACCACCGTCACCCCGCTGCTCCCCCGCCCCTCAGTATATATCGACACTATATCGGGGGACAGATATCTCGCATGCCGGCCACATTTTTTTCCGTCCCCCACCTCGCCCGGACATTCCCCCGGCTCGCCATCTCTTCGGGTGCAACCCCCGGTGAACCACACGCTCCCTCGCGACATTCCAATTACGAATTCGACACCGATGCGCTCCACACCGTGTCTCCCGGTTTCGGAAACACACGTATTGCCCCCCTCGTGAATGTATTTGCTAGCTGATCTCACCCCACCAGATATCCAACAGTGGGTACTCGCAAAGATCGGTCTGAATTTTAAGGTAATAAATATTCAACGTGTGATAATAATTTAAGATAATAAATATTCAATTAAGTTTTGCCTTTTGGAATTTATTACACGTAATTCTACGCAGCATCTGATTTTTATTTCTTCGGATCATTCTTCGATTATTTTAATTTTCGTGAATTTTCATTAAACCGTGCATTTGGTTAATGTATTCTTTTTAGAAGGAATGCAACTATTGCAAATTAAAACATGTAGAAATTAAAGAAACTTTCTGTATAACTCTATAATTTCAAATGCATGGTAAAAAGGAGTTTGAAAGTTTAAAAGGACAATTTTATCATCGATAGTTTCCAGTACATTAAACGAGTATATTTTACAGAGAACAATTTCGATCTTTAAATGGATTCTTTCTCTATTCGTTTTAAAAACTTAAAATATCGCAATAAAAAAATCACACGACTGAACGGTTCTCGTTAGTAAACGGACAGCCGATCGTTCACACGCTAATCAGTCTCAGGGGCTTCGTTCCCCGATTTCCGACACAATCTTCCGTTTCACGGAAGTCCGAGACGTGACGAATCGCGAGGACGTGTCGCAAGCAACTATTTACGAGGCGCAACATGCTGAGGATTCGATGGCGTAACGGTCCGTTTTCTCACGAGCGAACTCTCGGTTCTCGGGGGACACTATGTCCTCCCGTTTATCCGGTGATTTTTCAGGGATCGATGTCGCATTACGATCGAGGGAGCAGGTGATGTGCCGAAACTGAGGGACGCTTCGTTATGATTTTTCTTGGCTATATATCTTATAGTTTTTGCACCATGCGTGCTATCCGATGAAATAAGAATAATTACTGACATTTCGAGATTGGACGATATTAATAAAAAGTATTTTTCTTTCGCAAATTAATTTAAAAGCGTTCGAACGAAAATTTATGCTTTCCGTACATAATGACTATACATATTGTAACGTATTATCTTCCAAATAATTCTATCTATCTTTATTTCTAATCTTCAGTGTAACTATTCGTTTAAAAATGCATATTAGTTTCATTAACCCTCAAACACCGCACTTCGGCGCCACCTTCAAACACACCACATGGGTGAGCCTAACCCAACGACTTGTTTTGCTCATAACTCGGGATCTAATACATCAATTTAAGTTTCTTTTTTTTTAATCGATACCCCAGAAGGTAAGGAAAAAGAATATATAGGTAAGAATTCCCGAAATTTATAGCAACTTAAGATATTTTGACAAAAACAAAAACAAAATTTTGGAAAAAAAAATTGTGAAAAAAAAATTCAAGTTGGGTTACCGTAACCCAACAGATGAGTTTGAGGGTTAAAATTAAAAGAAGAAAAAATAAGTTAATTAAATAAATTATTGTGTAAATGTATAATTAAATATATTTAATAAAGAAATAAAAAAATTCAAATTAATTCAATTTAAGACAAGAAGTGTTCTGGATTAACATTGTATCGCTTGCGCCAGGGAACTCTGATTTGCATGCTCGTATATATAAACGCTGCATGCAGATATCAAGATTCCCAACGTTTTATTAAAAGTCCAACGATTCCAAACGATCGCTCGCTAAGCTTAAGACACCTGTTGACCGTATCGTCACCGGTTTTAAAGCGGCGGATTCCTAATTGGCCTGCCTACCAAGCATTCGACAGCAGCTCAAATGCCAAACACATCGATTTGCCAAGACGGCTCGTAAATGATATAGTTTACGTTTTAACGTTCGCCGCCGTAAAACGGAAAGTGGTCGTTTCCGCGCTGCGTGCTGCGTGTCTCGAAACTGTACTTATATCTCACTGCTCTTAACTCGTGCTAAGCCGGACTCGGATGCCTGGACGATAACAGGATGTTTGTAATCCGTTTAGTATGTAGTTTTTTATCGAGTTTCAAGTATTTGCTAAAATAACGTTTCTTTAGCACAGTTTTCTAACATTTCTATTTATTACCTACATACTATAAATCTTGGGGATTTTATAGCTTTTAAATATTTTCGCAATTTTATTTGGTATATAATATCTAGATCATTAATTATTCTATTATACTGGAATTTCAAGACACAGATGGAAAAGGATTAAACATACTTTGTAATTTATGAATAAAACAATCTAAGTATAATAATTATTAAATAAGTAAATAATAATAATAATATTATATATATTAAAATTATATTAGATATTAATTAAATATATATATTATAATTATAATGCGTTTGTATCCTCTTTTTCTGTTCAAGAGCTATGTCTGGCGATCCTACTGATTTTTCCGAGAGATCGTGGTCATTCGAAATAATGAAGTTTCACGGACGAATTAAAGACAATTTCAGCACCGAGACGCGTATCGTCTAATTAAGACCCGACTCGCAGACCGTACGTATGTATATGGCCTGCTCGCTTTCAGTGTCGCGCTGTCCTCGTATGATTTACACGGGGCAGTTTCGAGAGTGGAGAAAGAGACGCGTGCGATGAAGTAACCGAGATACGCGATGTTGCTTAATGCATAACTTTGCGGCTCCTAGCAAGCAGACGCGGGATCGTGAGAGAATTCGTGTAAAAAGGAGCAGGTCGCGTTATTTATCGGCTGCATCCACCATCCGCGGCCACGGATAAGAGGAAGATAAGAATGGGAAGACCACTGCACGCCGAGAACGTTATAATTGAGTTTATTGTCGTAATACCGAAGTGCAACGAAGTCAAAAATACGAGAAGAAAAACGAAGAATAAGATCTAATGTTATTATTAAATAGATAAGATAATAATTATATGAGCAATTAATCAGAGAGCAAACGTAGATAATTAATATAATATAATTAATATAATATAATTGCCGTTAAATATTTTTTAATATCTAATAATTAAATTCATTTTTAAATATTTTTAAAAACATCGTTAGGAACTTGATGCCTAATATGAGCTCATTCATATAACTTTTATATTATTAGATAAGTATTGAGTTTATAAGTTAAAGCGATAAAAGGAATATATATAATAAAAATGATAAGTACAGTCGCAGTTACCAACAGAACGAGAAAGATATTTCCTAATTATTGCTTTTTACAATATATCGCACACTGGCGTTCTAATTAATTCGCATGCTACTGCGCAGAATTTTTCACATAAATAAGTTCTCAATTTTCGACGACGTTATCAGGCAGATATTGTCGGGCGAATGTTCGAAGCGATATTTAATGTGCAATACATAATACGTATAGAAACGGTTAATTGCACCGCGGTAAAGCGTGACCACTTACAAAGGCAACGAAAGTTTAATTGGCAAAAGAGAACGAGAGCGCGAAATCATCGCTTAATTCCGCGAACGGAGTTTCGATCGACGGCGACGACGGCACAAAGAAAAGCTCACCGATTCGCGCGTTTCGGATGATGGCACGATCATACGAATTAATTTAATTCGATCTAACAATTCGCGCGGCATCGTCGTAACTTCGGCCGTTAAACGCACAGTTAAATCGCGAGTTGTGAATCGCGACTGTGTCTCTCCGCCGATACGCGGAAACAATTCCGCATTAAATCCCACATTACACGCATTAAAATTTATTACCTGCCGCACCGCGACGTTTCCGCGGAATCGACGAGCCGTTAAATATCATTGTCTTCGGCGAGATAATCGATAATACGCCGTTCTACGCTCTCGCGAAGACATTAGCGCAGAAAATGCGCTTCTTCAAGTGCGACAAGTCGTTTTTTCGCGCAAATGTCTTATCGCGCATATTGCGGGAATGAAATGTGAACGGAGTATCGAAATCAACTTACGCAATTTTCAACTGACGACAAGTTAAATTATTTGACAATTAATCATACGTTCCTACTTTCGAAAGTACGACTTTTCAATTGAATGCCATCTTTCTCGATACATAGCGACGATTTATCATCGCTCATTTTAAGTATCTATATGATAGATCTACCATATAGTCAGGAAATCGCTGTTCTGTCGATGTTGTGAATTATGTTCCTCAATTCATATATAGATACATTCGTTTATTTTCATATTATCGCCGTTAATCGATGTTAGACATCATCCATGTTTTTTCTTAAATATGCAGTTCACGTGCGCAATATATATTTTTTCTTTATGATATTCCATAAAGAGCAAAGAAGAGAAATGCCATTTTTATCTTTTTCTACGTATATTATTATTAAAAATAAATAAAAAATTCCAATTTCCTAAATGAGATATGTACGTATAAATTAGTATAATTATTATATTAATATTTAATATGTATATAAAGACCTCAAAGAGTTCCTGATCGTGTAAGTTTATGCAGAAGATTAGCTCAGCTTCTGCTATCAGCAGTTAGATCATAAATACTCCTCATCCAAATTATCCGAATGGAAATACCTTGCGATGAGTATCTATGCTTATTGGACCGACGAGCGAACGAGGACAATGAGTTTCGAGAGAAAACACGGGAAGTGGCTCACAGGCGAAAAGTTCGATGGAAGACCATGATGCACCTGGGTGAAGTTAGCCCCCAACATTAAAAAAATTAACTTTCCGTAGCTTATTCGATTGCTCATCGTTTGCACATGTATGCACATTTCAAATTTTTGTTTGCACACTTCTAGTAAAAAAGTTATTAACAAAATAATTTTGGAGGGGTCAACTTCAAACTAGCTCCCCAACTACGAGCAAATTACATTGTAAAAGCTTTAATCGATAGATTTTCGTTTGCACATTCCCAAACAGGCCGATTTTTCGTTTGCACATACTCTTAGTTAAAAAATTATTAACAAATAAAGTTTTAAGGGGCCAACTTTATACTACAAAAAGTACGTTTCTGAAAAATGAAAAATCGACCTGTTTGGGAATGTGCAAACGAAAATCTATCGATTAAGGCTTTTACAATGTAATTGCTCGTAGTTGGGGGGCTATTTTGAAGTTCTAAGACTAACGCTCTTAAAGTTGCCCCGCCAAAATTATTTTGTTAATAACTTTTTTACTAGAAGTGTGCAAACGAAAATTCGAAATGTGCATACATGTGCAAACGATGAGCAATCGAATGAGCTACGGAAAGTTAATTCTTTTTAATGTTGGGGGGCAAACTTCACACGGGTCCATGATGCGACCTCGGCATTTAAGGTTCGCGACTATCGATGAAACGGCAATCTCGGAACATTAGGCGCGATTCTTTCGCGCGCTATCGGCGCGGCAATATCGCGGCTAGTCCACGGGGTACCACCATTAATATCGCCATTACCTCGTTCCATTCTCGGCTGCTACGAGCGGGCACCAACGAAGAAGCGAGCACGACCCCCTCGTCCCGTACAGCGCAACGTGCCCATTACGATCATTAGCGGCGCCGGCTCTCCGCTCTCCGTACGCGCGCGTACGATCATATACGATCCACGTAGATCGCACGATCTACACGGACCGCTCGCTGCGTGGCAAAACGAGGAATAATCACTGTGCGCCGTCGCGCCATACGTCGCGATACCGTCCATCTTCCACCTCTTTGTCATGTCGCTGGTGACATTCAGTCGTCACCAGGTACATGATCTCCCTCAAAACGACCAAGTCAAACTCATTCCGGTTCACCGACCGCGTGAGCAATTTAACGTCGCGTCGAGAGGACGATTTCTATTCAACCTTTAACCTTTATAGACGAGATCATCGGGATATCATGTATTCTGCCGAATCTTTAAAATTATGTTTTAGAAAAGACTCTTTCTACACTTTATAACTTTTTATTTTAGAGTGAGAAATGTATAAATTATTCTTCCGATTTCTAAATAGAGTTAATATATTTTATTTAAAAATTTTAAAAAATTTGAAACTTTTAAAACTGTTTAAAAAAAGTTTTTTAATTTTTGTTTTAATTTGTTATCGCCTACATAAATAAATTGTTAAAAGTAAGCAAATAATTTTTAATAAAACAGTACATATAAGAAATTGTTCTTATATTTATACAGTAAGACTAAATACTCTCACAATAATGGAATAGTGTGTAAAATATGAGATTCAATAAAAATGGCAACTTTTTCTCATTTGTATTACACAATAAGATCTGAAATTTAAGATCTACAAAAATATGAAATATATCACCAACCACATCTAATTAACTCTCTAAAATTGGTGCACTAGAATCTGAGAGAAAGTTAAGAAGTATTTGCCAGTCTTAGCCAGTAAATTCGTTTTTCTTTTGCATCAAGTTACTATATAACGGACTGCATCCTGGGCTGAAGTTAGCGGTCGCATAATTCTCCATCGATATTTTCATTAAGCTACATGGTATAAATAAGTTTATATCGTCGAGGCGGTCACGCGCGCGCGCGCTATCGAATTAATAGCGTACGGAAAACATAGGTAACGAGGAACGATCATAAACGTGGAAAAGAAGCGACCGCGGATTCTGCTGCCCGAAGGTCATCGATTTCCTTCGCCTCCATGACGACTCGTGGCCAATCGATTATCTCTACGGCTGTGTAAGAATGCGGCCAGGAACCGAGTGAACCCAGGAATCCCTTTCTAATCACGCGGACAAGGGCCTACCCACCTCCGGGCTTCTTCGTTTTTGCTCGCCTTGCGACGGGGCTCTCGAGGGTTATCTCGTAACGCACGTTAGTTTCGATGCTATCCGCGCTATTATATGTTTCAAACTATCCAGGCTCTACATACGTGCGCAGGACCTGGTCGCTCGATACTTCTACCACATGGGATTTAGTTTCTGAACGTGGTAATTGGGTAGCTGGACTTCTCAACAATTTTGATACTCCTGACTTCGTCTATTTTAACTCTTAATTACTATCGTAAAATAAAATCTTATGCTAGTGCAGACACTTTGTAAAATATCTGTAAAAATGTTTCATCCAAATTTTATTGTCATTATTCGTAATATTATATACATTTTTCTTTTCTTTCACGTTATCAAAACAAGTTTTATTTCCTTCTTATTTTGGTGTTTAGTAAAAGAAATAAATTCATCTCATAACTGTATATGTATATTAAAAGATTAATGAAATCATCACATTAATTAAAGATTTTAAACAAAAGATTGTAATACTTTAAGCCAATCTTATTGTATATTAATAAAAATTTTTAATTTAAACCAATCTTAAACTAAATATTGATTAATTTTGTTAAGTTGTGTATATTAAGAATGTAATTCAAATAATCAAATTGCTACTTATATACTTTAATACTTTAGAGACATAAGATTTAAATACTTTTAATTATAAATAAATAATTATCTTTAAAAGAATGTAACTATCAAGGTTTAGCACGTCATTATACAAAGACTATGAAAGATTAACATTACACATTACATTACGATAGGTCGTAAAAGAATCACCGATCTACCTAGCCAGCTATAACTAAGATCAATCAGATGATTAACTGTTTCATATGCGGAGGAAGCACCAACCAACAAACAAATTAATCTTCACACCCCTGTAAACTACAGACCGGTGCGTCATTAATTAGCCGTTCTATGAGCAGCTAAGATCGAAGCGGGAAGAAGGAATATGATCTACCTCGGAGATTCCTCCTCCTTTCCATTTCCTCCCACGATTCATCGATCTCGCATTCTCCCTCGTCACCCTCGTCAGCCCTCGGAACTTCTCGACTTCCGTATCCTATACCCTTTATCTCTCCCTTATGTTCGCGCAAAAGCATTCATATGCTACTGTGTTTTTAAGGAGGACACGGAGTTGTCAAGTCCTCCCACGATTATTACATATGCACATAATGTATATACAACACAATCGTCTCGATAAAGGAACATGTGATATCGTTTTCCAGCGACTGCATTTTTTTGCGTTTACGAATGTGATGCTATATATTATATTATATTATATTGTAAAATATAACATCGTAACAACAGTAAAAGTAAATTTAAAATAATTAAAAATCTTTAAATTTAACCTGTTTTAATAACAGTAACAGAAAACCATTCACTTTTTATAGATTTTAATAAATTTAAATATGTGTTTTAGTCTTAACTTTTTTAAATACTAAAAATATTTAAAAACTTCTTTTGCTTAAACGTTTGATCTTCATTTCATTAACATTTTTACCTTCAAAATATCGAATGGCAGTATTCTTTTTAAATAAAATCTGATACTTTGAGGCAGTCCTACCGGTGATGGGATACACCGCAAATATCGGTCGCGGTCTGTATTTTTCGTGCGGTCGTTTACGCACCGCGAGAATGAAGTCTGCTGTAATCGCGTAACCACAAAGTAGCCCAGCGCTCTACCGCGCGGTAGCGCTCTTAAATCGCTGCCGACGACGGGAACCGCGAACACAAACGAACACATATACGCCGCGAGAATCGTCGACGAGATCGCACGGAAGTGTGGTTTGCGCGACACGTGCGTGGCTATCGTAAAAATCACATAAAACGATCAGCAGAAGCGGTAACGAGCGACCTGCCGTTTGTTCTCGACTCGTTCGTTCGAAGAAACGCCGACAAACGATTGGCAATCCGCGAACATCGCGAGTTATTTTCTCGAACGTGGAATTTTTACACTGTTGTAAATCTTTTTGTCCAGATCTTCCAGAATTTCAGTAATATAGTAGAAAATAATAATACTCGTGATCGGTACATATTTGTGTCCATTATTTAACCCCTTTACGCCTATCGATTAGGTACTTAAACCATCTAATTGCATTAGTAATTATTAAAAATGCAGTCATTTTTGTATATTTCATTGTAGAATTAAATTCGATAATCAAATACTCTTCGAGCCAATGATAAAACACACGTGTAAATTTATTTTATAATTTTAAAATAATCATTAACTCTTCATCATTGGGAAAATGCTGATCGGTATGTTGTTTTTATGAGGTAAAATGTACGATCCATTAGGCATGAAAGGTTCAAAAAGCGCGACTACGGACCGTTCAGGCGTGTTCGCGGCGATAAACTCATTGTAACGCAGCAGAAAAACTGTTTGGTGCGAGATTTCGAGAGCGGATAGGCGTGACGTCGAGCCTTGACTCTCGTGGAAGAGCGTGATATTACGTTTGGTCACACTGCCGCGGTATGATAGCGACGTCGTCTTGAGAGAGACCACGCTTTAACCGCTTCCGTAATTCGCCAGGCTTAAAGTGATCGTCACTGTGAGATATTCTTTAGTTTGGTTTTATTCGTCACGTCAAAGTGTACCCTGGTGGCTAGGATAATTACGTTTTTTAAAACATAATTACGCACAAGCTGATGATATTCAGAAAATCGTATAGCAATGCATTCAAATTTTCCTACAACGTGAGATTGTAAGTTCTATGTTATGTACAGAAGTTTAGTATTCCCTCATCTTATCTCACATTTGAATGCGAAACTGTGATCTAACCGCAGTTTGATTCATGCTTAATTTATACGATTCAAAATTATATCGTATTTCTGCTTTTACTTTATTTTTAAATTTTAATCAGATTTTATCACATGTCACACAAGACACACACACACACACACACACAGAAAATTGTCCAAATTATATAAAACACGATAAAGATTAAATAAATTCTATAATGAAAATATTTAAAAAATTCCATTTTGTAAATAATTCCTAATTTCATTTTAAATTGCAAATTTAGTATATGTTATAAATATAATAATTGTATGTTAAATACAATAAAATAGATATAATACAGTTATTTTTTATATATTCTTATTTCAAAATATATACTTTCAGTAACTTATTTCCTTATTAAAAATATGAGAAATTACAAAGCAATGCAACTCATCGAAAATAATCTCGTATCGATGAATAGCGGGGTATCGTAGCTACTGCAAAGTTTCATCCTACTTTTGGTACCAACGGCACCAAGATACATGAGGTACCTAAGGACCCTGCAAGATAAATGCATCCCTAGAGAGTGTCGTCTAACAACACCCGACATACCCGTAAAAAGTAATATCGCGACGATGCTTGCCGCAAGAAAGTGCTTTTATCGCGGAAAGTTCGTCTCGTTATCTAGCAAAAAGAGGCAAAGGAATTTACACGCGAACCCGGTGTTAGCAAGACGATACCGAGTGCGATCCTTACCTAAGCGAAGCGAACGGTAGAACAAAGGCATATCATAAATTGCTAATTAATTAATCTTTTCGAGAATATTCACGCCTTACTGTAACTTTTATATCTGTATATAGATGTGTAAATATTTATAGAATATAAATAAGATCTGATTGAATCATTGATTTCAAAAATAGTAATTAAACGTACATAACTCCAAATTATTTTTTACGATCTCAACATAATTTTTACTATCTTATATGTATATATAAGATATAATAGATATTATAGGTTAATCTTTATTATTAACTATTATTTTATTATCTAATAATCTTATTGTTTAGTAATATATATAAAAATATATGCGCGTTTTATATATACTTTTATTACATTTATTTTATTTCGTTATTTTCCATATTTATTTTATCTATGCCATATACAGTAAAATTATAATTTACTCAGTATATTGCTTCTATGTTACAATTGCGATTTTGTTGATTAGGCAAGTAATCCGCGTAACAAGTTCCACATGGCAAGTCCTGCGTCAGACAAGTGTATCTTCGTCATCAAATTAGGCGAGAAGATCCATCCTCCCGCCAGCAATAATTATTTAGCCATGATCTTAAGAGTAACTTAACGCAACGTCACCTGCGCACCGCCATCTGCTAAATCGCTCTTGTAGTTACCGTCGTATAACGTATCGCTTAACGGAGTCAAGAAAATGTCGCGGTATAATATAGCTTGATTACCCCATTAGATAAGAAATTACAAAATAACATATAAAATTTTCTCATAATAAAATCTAAAAACATATTTCAATGTATCTGGCAGCTTAAGAACCCATGAACGATTAGGCACTTAATTGTTCTATATTTTATGTGCAACAATGAAAAAGAAAAATCGTGAGAAAATTTGTAAGAAAATAAAGGTTTATCATCTAACTTTCTTCTCCCCAGCAATTATCGTTCATAAAATGAGCATCTCACAAAAGTGATTAAAAAAATGTTTGACAACCTCATTATTCAGCTCGTGAAAATAAGGTGATTTCTAATTAACCAAGTGATCGATCACATCTCGCGGATGAGTTTCCTCCATCTTTCATATTCGTCACGACAATTTTGGAACAATCGCATGCGCGGTCATCGTACCGGAAAAAATGTAGAGCCTGGGTCGCTCTACCTAACGACCTCCAGATTTTTATTGCGTCATTAAACTTCGCCTCGAAAGGTGGCCCGGTCTCTTCAGGAACACGAACGCGTCTCGTTTTCTTCACGCGTGTGTGGGAACTAAATTACGGTTAAAAATAATTTCATTCCCGGCGACAACAAGATTACGCCCTTTTATTGCGCCTCTTTTTATGTCCCCGGATCTCGAGCGAAGTCATTGACACGTTTTTCCAGCTGAGGAATTCCGAATAGCCGAGGAATTATCGCGTGCGTCCGATTCGTGGGATTCGCGTAATGTCTTCACGACCACGAGTTGCAACTACGGATCCCGAAATGAATCAATTACGACTTTCGTAACATAGAATATCACTTATATAAGCACATGTGTTTTTTGCATTACGTTGTTAATAAAAAGCGTTATAATTTTAAAAATAAGATGTTATTTATATTTCAGCATTAATATTTACTAGCGTTTTGCAGTTTTTATCATACTTTAATCCTTTATAACTTTAAAACGATATAATTTAGAAGTGACTTAAAACAATCCTGCACGGAAAAAACGATAAGGTTGCCACAACCACAATAATAGTAATATTTGGTACAGCCACGTCCTGTGGTTGTCACATTCACATTGATGTGAAGGCAACTATATGCATTTGGTACAGCAAACATAATGAATGTTG
>NJRP01000103.1:263610-282457 GCA_003063835.1 Aphaenogaster floridana | reverse complement strand
CCACAGGACGTGGCTGAACCAAATTACTATTATTGTGGTTGTAGCAACCTTATCGTTCTTTCGGTGTGTATATGTATATATTTCAAACGTCATTAAAATATTTTATTCCGACTTATTTTAAGGATGAATTTATTTCCCCCTTTTTTTTACTGGGAAATATTTAATTAATATGTATAAACACGCGCGAAAAGACACACCCTCTCTTAAATTTAATCATTCCACTATTACTTCTTCCAATACTAATTTAACCGAGGTATAAATGTGTACACATAATCAATTACAAAATTAAAAAATTTCTCTTCAGAGGTTCTATTTCTAGATATAATTCACACACGAGAACATTCTCCATTGAAATACTATACGACGCACGTTTTCTCGTTGCAACGTTGAGTTTTTCGAGTTCGTTTTGTCGCGACCAATTCCAATACAAGACCGATCGCGAATTCGACTACATGCCCGAGCTCGGAGCGGGACAAGCCGGGCCGCGCTGCGAGTCGGTAGATCGGGCGTCTCGTTGGTACCGGCAGGGCCAGACCGAAGCACAGGCCGGACAAAGGTCAGACGGGTCGTTGCACCCGCAGGCAGACAGGGCATATCTCCGCGATACTCTGCCACAGCTTGCATCGCCTTGCCGTTGCCTTGCCTTGTCTTACCGTTCGCGAGCCTGCCAGCCAGCAGCCCTCGGCGATTCGCTGTTTGTTGACGACGATGGACAACAATGATAATGCTAGCAGTGAGAGAAAAAAAAGAGAAAGAAAGAAATTAGAATGTAGATATTCCACCAATCTTGAAAAGAACACCCTGATATGTATCTGAAGACGCGAAACTTTAATTTATATTTTTGTGTCGTGAAAGTTTTCGGTTTCAAGGTAAACATGTAAAAATGAAGTTTATCTTGTGCTATTCGCCAGGATCTAGATCGAACATATGTATGAGTCTTACTCCTATTCTTATTCTTTTTCTTCTTCTTTTAGATTATCTTGTGCTTCTACATTTTTTCAATTATTCACTATATTCACATTCAAAAGAATATATTTATGGATGTATAATATATAGATGTATGTGAATGTCTACAGTGTGTTGAACTTAACTCCGTCGGTACACTAAGCCCAAATAACTGTGTAAATCTGTCATCCCTGCGGATCTATTAAAAGTTTTACTAGCTATTGTAACATCACCTAAAACTCTTCAAAAATTTTAGAAAATCTTTAATTTTTAGTATCAATTATCAATCAACCCAAATTTATTGGATTGACAGACATTTATGGCCGTTTATTCTACATATTTTAAGATTTCTTATCTATAAAGAAAATCTGAAACAGGCAGTAATAAAGTGACCAATTATTTAAATTAATAAAGCTAAAAATATAATATTAAAAAATTTTAGAGAGAGAGAGAGACAGAAAGAGTTAAGTTCTTTAAATACCTCGTTTAATATCTTATTAAATCGAGAAAATGATAAATCTTACTTTAAATGTGCATATCACGGAAAGAACGGTTTTGCTGAAGTATCTAAAAATTTAGCCAGATACAGATCTGAAAATAATTGTGCTGAACCATCCAAAATAATTATGTAGGACGCTCAAGTATAATGACAATGCTGCAAAAAATTTTGATATCCTAGCAAATAGCTTGAGCGTCCTACATAATTATTTTGGATGATTCAATAATATAATTATTTTCTGACCTGTATCTGACTAAATTTTTAGATACTTCAGCAAAACCATTCTTTCCGTGGCGATAAGAATATTTTCTCCTCAGGTGGAAAAGTGGCACGAAGCACCGTTTACGCAAACATTTCAAAACTCACGGAAATTATTTCGGCATCAATAAAGCCGAGCTGAATTTTATTACGGGCATCATTAGGACAGCATTCGAGGAACCCGGTTCGAAATCAAATAGGACGAATGCACGTGGGAACGCACCGATGATTCATTCAGCAGATCGATCGAGCATTTCCATATTAATTGGGGTACTTATAGTAGAATCGGTAATGGTACTCGAATCGGTAAAACGAGGCTGTGAAGGTCACACTCATTGATCCAAAGCGCATGGGCCCCGCGAAGCGGGCACGCGCGAGTAAACGGTACGAAACGCGTGCACGCACATAAGACACGCATGGCTCTTCCTTCGGGAACAGCCAATGATACTTTATATCTTCGTCACGGCGCCCAACGACGCCGCGCTGCTAATCACTGCAATGAGAAGCAACGTCGAACAGCGAGGCGAAGACGACCGCTCGGCTGTCCGGCAAAAACATGTTTTCATTAGATGGCCTATTACTCGAGTCCGGTGCTGCTTTTCTCGTGCCGGTCTCGCGACAACGACGACGGCGACAAAACGAAACGTACGAGTTGGAAATACCGAACGACGATGCGCGTCGTAAATCGAAAATTGCATCGTATGATTTGCAATCCGGAACTAAAATAACGAATAAAGACAAATGGAACACCAGATGTTTCGTAGAGTAATCTTTCCGCAATAATTTTATATAAAAAGTTATTCGTCTGATATTTCTACAACTAAATTGTATGCATTTCAGCATACAATTAGTACAAATAAAATATTTGTTTAACATCTAGTACAAATAAAATTTGATTCATTTTCATCCTTAGTCGTGACACGACATTTGCGTTCTTTCCACCCAGACAATATCTCGAACAGTTTCTTAAATGAATTTCTTTCTTTCTATATCAACCTTTAGTTGTAAAAATTACTTACATTAATGTACTCTTTCTTTTTCAAAATTCTTCATAATTTGGTCAATTAACTTATATCACTAATTTTTCCCTCATTACTTCTTGGTTCTACTTACTAATTAATTCATTTGGTGGAAGTAACGCGAATACATTCATCTATTCTTTATTATAATTTAGTACAGAAGAGGACCCAAATTAGAGTCGAAACGTTTACTTTGTATTTGTATATTCATATTGTACATTTAATAAATAAATGATTTGTTTCGCCTCGACAACGGCGAGGCAAATTGGCTCACATTGGCTTTTATTGAATCGTCTTTGACAAATAAAATATTTGTATTTTATAAAGATTTAATTATATTTGCGATATTGAAGACAAGGCAAAATGCTATGACACAATATGACACCGAAACACCTTTCAACGAACTTATGTCGTTTAAAAATAATTACAAAGTAATATTATATCGATATAAAAGCATTCTATATTCATTATGTAATATCAAAATTTTAAAAATACCGATTTTTTTATATCAAATCGTATAACGTAAAAAATTAAGAAAAGAATGAAACTACGTGTTGAGTCTCCGAGCATTACATTCGCAGCGGGGAATCGTCCCGCGGTTAATTCGATTGAATCAGCATAGTGGTTAACACGTGATAGGACGTACGGCCTGTTTAACGCGCCCCGATAAAGTCACCGACGTGATCCGCCACCACCCAAGAGTAGTCGATACTCCCGGGTAGCGGCGAGTTAACCACGAACGATGTCCTACTGCGACAAACCGGGCTTTCCCCCCTGGATAAAAGAGAAAGATAGAAAGAATAGTGAAACATTCTTCGATTCTGAAAACAATTTCAATTGAAACGGTAAATGAGTAAAAAGTACGAAATAAAATAATGAAATAATTAATTTTGACGGAAATATACCATGTCAAAAGAATGTCAATTGATTAATAAAATTCGGGTATTAATATAAACGCATAAATAGAAATAAATCTCTAAATTTAAATATATATACTGAGATGTTACTCTAGTAGTATTAGAAGAAATATGTAAACAGTAATTATATTAGGCTAATATATTATAATAACATATATATGTAATAAATTGTAAGACGACCCAACTGGCAAGAGATGGTATTCTATTTATCACTACGTATCAACCATACGGTATTATAATAATATACACATTCTATGCAATATATGTTATATCAACTTCAAAAAATTTATATTCAGTCACGCAAATTAAATAATAAGTTTTATAAACTAGGAAGAACCTGTCATACAACTGTCGTACAGCTCTGAAACAAATTTAATTTCTAAAATTCCATTAAAGGATCATTGTACATAATTAATGTATCGTTATCTTAATTAATCTTTAAATGTATAATCTCTCGTTCTAATTCACGCTTAAAATTTGTTATTATATATTACTTAATACGGCAACTCTCTGAAAAATGATAATAACGATCTATCCTGACCCCATTACACTTTTGCGAATTCTCCTACTTTCACTACGAAAACGTACTATCTTCTTTTCGCAAGAGGATTCGCGGATAAGGTCGAGACGAATGGCGAAGGGAAGAGTAAAACGCGGGGCAGGCCGTAGGTAAAAGCACACCGGTGGTGGTTCTCTCTCTATCTCTCTCGCTCGCTCTCTCTCGGGTCCCGAAGGCACGAGCCTCGGTAACAAAGGGCGATCTTATCTGGCGCACGGATCAAAACCAGAATATGGTCCCGGCATAGCGAGCATATCCGACATACCGCGATGCTATATCGCCCGTCCGTCGTCCTGTCGCTGCGCGCGTGCACGCTGCACGCCCGTGTAGGCATATACACGCGTGTGTCGCCGAGGCTTTCCCCATATAGCACTCGGCCGCAGCCGCCCAGATACGATAGAGCATAATTCCATTGTGCTCTCTCTCGAACCCCAAAGGCGAACGCACGACCGTACTTTTCTCTCCTTCCATTGTCGATTAGAGCACGCGATTCGAGCGAGCAACATGCTCGAGTATCGACTACGAATGTCTACTGATATCCTGATAGTAGAAAGTTACTCCTATTCCGACATTTTCATCTAGACATAAGACATTTATTAGCACGTATCAACTAGGAATGATCATCGATGCTACGATATTACAAGCTGTCTTATGCTATTTGTTTATCGATATTTTATTATTTGCAATGCCTGATAAACGATACTATTGCTCTTTAACGCAAACATTTTGAGTATGAGTTTGATCCGCACGGGATTTAGTCACGCGGATCATTTAATCATACAATGTTAAGATCAAGATTTCAAGACAACCTATCTGATTCGTGGAATAATTCGCCGCATCGAGTGGATGGAAATAATGACCTTGTCAGCAAAACGGCATTCTCGATCAGCAACGTGATCATAATTACCGTCTTGCGTATAGACATCCCATTAGTAAAGCGTGGGAAGACAGGCGCTTCTTGATAAGCACGCCTTTATTAATAACGGTCGGAAACATAGTTGGCAAAAAGCAGAAACACGGTTACTAACCAACCAACCGGCCGCTCCCGGTGCAGGCGTGTTCTCGCTCTCGCACCAGCGCGACCTGACGAGGAAGGGAACACGGTCGCCGCACACTGCGGGAACAGCAAATTAGCGGAAAGCACTGGGTCACATCTGGACGGGACGAGCCCCAATCCATGTCTCGTGATTTACTGCCGCGCGCACGTTCGAACGAGGTATGGACTTCATTACTAAATTACACGTCGTGCCAGCCACTGACGGATCAATTTTTATCCCACGGCCCTCTTTCTCTCTTTCTCTTCCTATCTCTCTCTCTCTCTCTTTCCCTCCCTCTGAAACTCTCCAACTTTACCGCCGAGCAACATCTACCGTTGCTGGCATGTGCCTACCTCGATTACTACATTCGTACACTTCGTTATGTGGAGTCGACATGGGTCGAAAGAGTTATTTAAGCTTCGTTGTAAACGGTTGTAATGGGTGTTGCTGATACCGTGAAGCGGAGTGGCGTATTTGCGCCGTGCAACAGGGTTACGTGCCTGAACTTGTACTTCGTAATACGGCGGGTTGTCTGAGGAACTTCTAGAATATTTTGCATAATTTTCTTAAACGAGTTATAAAGTGTTCGAAAATAATGAAATTGTTATACCATCGTTTGTAAGTGTTTGTATATTATTACCAGATGCCAATCAAGTTGAGATATAATTACAAAGTTGCTTAACGTTTTAAAGAATTAAAGAATTTTACTGAAGTAAAGCTGCATAGATGCAGACAGGTAACAGAGTTTAATTAAACTTTGTTTCAAACTTACACCGTTTATCAGGATATTAAATATTAAAAATTTGGATGATTAAGGATGATCAAAATTTATCTAAAAGTTGGAAAAATATATTTTTAAAATTGGACAGAAATTTCTGAAACTTTATTCACTAATATTAATATATTTGCGTTTGTGTTATCAAAATAATTTTTGAAACTAAAAATTGTAGTTATATATAGCTTAAAAAATATATCAAAAATAATGATAAATAACGAAAAATATTAAATATCTTATCATGCCAAAAGAGAATATCATATTATTTAAAGAACAAATTAGTTTCACTAAAATAAAATAATTAAACAAGAAGTTTTCTTTTCAACATTAAAACAATATTATTTCCTAAGTTTTAAAACACGAAATTATTGTGTACGAAGATCCTGTAAGTGATCTAAAAAATGAATTTGTCCGATAATGAAAGTTGAAAGAATCTTTTCATCTAATTGTAAGGGTTAAATAATGTGTCAGACTGTTGCGATATAATTGTAAGTTTGAAGTTATTGGGGAAATTAATCAATCTATCAATCTTCTGTAGAACTGAGCTTTGGACATTGGGCGGACAGAACGCGATAACTTGTTAAGGATCGCTACCAGAATGTGGTGCCAGGACAACAAGGCTACGATGCGAGGCTCGTGGCGAAGTAAGGTCGAGGGCTCGGGAGCTCGATCTCTCGAACCCGAGCTCTCGAGGGTGTACGATGTCGAGGCCGAGGGGACCACGCGGAGTATTAGCATATTAATTTCGCTGAGACTGCGACGCGCAGATAAAGCATCTTAGGAAGGCGAACTTCGGTGATGAATCAAGCTCATAGCCGCGGTAATTATTCAGAAAGTTCAGCACCGCTGCCGCCGCCGGGCGAGTCGACCGCGCATTTGCGACACGAAACGAAACAAAAATATTTTTCTTTCTAGGACTTCACAAGCGGCACCGGTGCACCACCGGTTATCTCCTGCTTCTTCGGTAGCCCAGTTGCTACTTCTCTTTTTAATGACACTACCAAAATTTACATACCATCACAAATTCTTCATCAAATTCGCTTTCTCGCATACTATTGAATATACAGATTAATTCATCACTTAATTGTGGCCATATATAATTCTTTTTTAACAAAAAATATGTTTTAAATAAATAAGTATTGAGAGAGAGGGGGGGAAGAGAGCAAAAAAGTCTAATATTTTTATTAATTCTACTCTAATAAGATAAATAAAAAAATATTAAAATATGTTATGTGTGATTTTTCTAAGATTCTGGTAGGATAGATGATTCGTCAATAGATGATTAATTTTCTATACAGAGTGTTTCAGAATTGCACGGCATTATTTTAGGGAAATATTTTCTAGGTCAAAATGAACAAAAAAGTTTATATAAATATATGTCCTAAACTTGTTTATTAGTAAAATATTAAAGAGTAAAGATTATGTTATTATGATAGTGTGTTGCTGCAGCTTCCATTGTGCGATTTCTTAATTCTTCTTGCGTGCCAATAGGTCTACAATAAATTAAAGACTTCTACAAATTTTTGGAAGATATTCCAATACGAGATAGACAGAGAATGTAATTTATACACGATGGTGCACCAGCCCACTTTTCTCGCATTATTAATAACTATTTAAATATTACATGCAGTAACCACTGGATTGGTCGAAATGGACTCATTAAATGGCCACCACGATCGCCCGATCTAACGCCGTTAGTCTATTTTCTATGGAATTTGATAAGCCTTTAATTTATTGTAGATCTATTGGCACGCAAGAAGAATTAAGAAATCGCATAATGGAAACTGCAGCAACTATCAGGAATAATCCTGATGCCATAAGGCGTGCCACAGAAACATGCAAGATTCATCGTACTGAATGCTGCATTTAACAAAACGGCGGCCACTTCGAAAACATACTTTAAATGTTTTACTGTTAAACATAATCTTTACTCTTTAATATCTTACTAATAAACAAGTTTAGGACATATGTTTATATAAATTTTTTTGTTCATTTTGACCTAGAAAATATTTCCCTAAAATAGTGCCGTGCAATTCTGAAACACCCTGTATATTGGTTAATCTGAATATTTTCCTTTATCTTACAATTAGTTTAAAATAGAAAAAGTAAAATATAATCTTATGGTATTACGTACAACGACGTAAATTACGATTTGCACATTTTGAAAAGACATGAGTTTAAATACAATCGTAGAATGCTAAAGTTAAGAAAATACGATAATTTGAAAACTAAACGCAACGGCCCGTCAAACGAGAACAATGTTAATCTATTTACTTGTTACGGATCTCCCTTTCTTCCCGCACCAAAAACTCCGGTTTCCCCGCGAGTACTTGCCTTTATCAAGCTCGTATTTCATCACCGGTGTCCGTTTATGAGCGCGCAAGAAATTAACTTTTTCGCTAATTAACTCCCTGGAGTCGCTAACGAACTGTAGCGAACGCGTATCGCTTTTTCTTACTTCCCCCTCCGTAGAAAGCGTGGAAGCAGCGAAAAGGAGGCGCCCTTTTGGTCGAGCACGCGAAGATTTAATGAATGCTTGGCAATCAGCTTTTTAAAAACTATTGCAAAACTCTAGCGAACCCACAATTTTATCTATTACAAGCAAGATATGTGAAATATAATATTAACATAGAGTGTAAATTGCGTGTTAGTTGCAAATTAGTAGTTTATATATAATAATCAATCCAAATGTATCGAAGAAAATGACAATTTTTGAATCAACAAGACAAATTAGATACGTAGTAGTAACTTGCATAAAGTCACTCGCATTAGTTATGGATATAATCACGTTCTTTTATTTAAATACAGTATTACATAACACGTAATATTGTAGAATGGTGTTTTCGGAGCACTTCAAACGTGAAAAAATCTGTTTTATTACTTCGCATTTGATCTGATTTATTTTATTCACTTTTATAAAACTTTCTTCGACATATAATGCTCGATTTATAACTTTGATCACTTCGATTTGTAACTTTCAGGTAGTGGCCCACTTTTTGTTTACCGCAATTGTGCTGTGCGCTATTTGCCATAAAGAAGAAACCCGGCGAGTTTCCTCTCGAACACGCACACAGGAAAGCCCACCCTTCCGTCGTCCATTTGTCATCGTGCCTGCGAAGGCTCCTCGCCGAACTTGTGCGCCATCGACGCCCCCGTCGCCCACTCCGTGTCGCGCTGATGTTACGTGGGAGTAATTATTGCCCGACATGAATCGCAAGTTACCCTTGACGCCGTAATAAGAATGCCCATCCCCCCGTCGCTCTTAATGGACTACCGCTGCTCTTCGACAGAGCTAAAAACTCGACTTCTCAACGTCGCCGGTCCAAAGTTTTCCCCGCGGCGATTCTTCTGCGAGCACAGCCATCACGAACTCATAAATATAAATCGGCTATTTTTCTAATTAGATCGTTAGCGCACGCGACGAGATTGGAAGGTTTTCCCGAGAATATAAATCCGCGGCATTCGATTAATTTTGAAGCGAGGCGTCGAAGGGAACTTCCTTTTCGAAGTAGTGCGATAATCTAATGTACGGGAGAAAAAGAATTCAAATAGAAGAAATAGCAGAGCTCGTATTGCACTTATCGTATTTTAATTTGTTCTCCGCACAGGAAGATTGTATTTCTCGTTACATTGAGATTATTTCCACAAACAAGAAAAACAGAGTGAACGTTTCGTTGAATATAAATCATCTAAAATAAAAGAAAAAATACTTTTCTTCCTTTCTTAAATATAAATATATAATTTTCTTTGCTGCAAATTTATTTTTATAGATTTTATATTTTAATAACATACACACACACATATATAAGAAGCATGGAAAAACTTCTTGTGTGTCTACAGAAAAAGTATTTAGACAGATTAACTTTATGTTTAAAGAAAAAAGCAATCTTCAACGTAATGTTTCCAAGTGCGAAAATAAATGATAGCGCATATGGCCAACTAATTTTATACGATCTTATTCGCTCATTTGCTGTCAAAACGGCTTGCTTTAAGACAGATAATAAATCAATATATAACTAGTTTCATGCGACCTAATAGGACGCTTAGTGGCACATTATTTATGCATGATGATTTATCTACGCATACTATTTTGACAGAATTATAAATAGTTTCATACATTTTATTGATTTGTATGCACGATATCTATACTCATTCTAATGTTAAAAAATATGGATACAGAAATGATAAATATTAATACGAGAAGTAATTATGGGGATAATTAAAAGCAAAAATTGAAAATGAAAAGATCTAAATCCCATATTAATTGTCTTTAAAAAATAGGAATAAAATGCATGTTATACAAATTATCAGTGTTATCTCCAGTACTAATAAACGGAAAAAATCTGTTGAATGAAACTCGAAAAGTCGAAAGCTCAATTTAGACACGTAAATATTAAATATTAAAGATAAAAGAATCTTTGCTTATGGAGTATCGATGTTCTTTCTAGCATTGCAGCCATCCCTAACGTATACGCGACCACCACATCGAAGCTGGTACTTCTGCGCGGGCACGCCTGTCTATTCTTCCGTTTTTTTTCTTCGTTCTCTCGCCCTTCGCCCTCATCCCTTCGGCGAACGATCGCACCACCAGCTAGCAGTGACCGCAGCACGAGAGTCAAAAGGCAATCGATAGTGGGCGGCCGACACTGACAGCGGCTGCCCTTCTTTCATGCATATGCTGATGTCACCCATACATTTCGCGGGGATGTCAGCGGCGGTGGCTATCGTGGTCCATCGGCACACGTCGTGAGATTGAATTTGTTATGTTGATTCGAAAGGAGATCTCCTCGCTTTCTTCGGGCGCTAACCCAAGGATCGATCGCTCGACTAGAACTTCGGATAAAGTTTCCCTTCCTCGAGAGAAGTACTCGGAAGAGCCAAGTACACATATCTCGAAAAATACTGTGAGATAGAGGTCGAATTGCAACAGCAGAGATAACAAAGAAACGTTTCAAAGCCATTCAATGTTGAGAAAATAATGAACCTCATATCAAAACTGGGAGTAACAAATTATTTCATTAGATATTGAATAGTAGAAGGAACACGATAGGGAAAGAGAAACTTTGCATAACGAAATTCGCAAAGCATGTAAAAGATCTTCAGCAATGATATGAATGGAAATAATCTGCTTATGCAACATGAACGGAAACACTTTACAAACAATCTTTTAAAAATATACGTATCGAAAGAAATTTCTTAAAAAATATGTAACCAATAATTTTCTAAAACAGAAAAATCAAGCAGACATGAATAATTAATTTTCTAATCAATAACATACGCATAACATACGCATAATAATTGCCTAATTATCTTGTTCTCTTAAAGTAAGAAATAATATACCCGTGCAAGTAATTATGAAATAACAACGCACGAAAAAGGACTGGTGACGAGCGCGGCGGAAGTTGCGCAACGCGTTCGATCCGACGACGAATCGAACGGCAACGTAAAAAGCCGACGGTCGCTCACAATGGGACGACGAAGAAGCATTGTCATTCTTGACTTTCGCGGGCTCCGGAGGACTCCCCGGCCGGACTGTCGCGAAGAACAGGTCCGCGCGGCGCGCGAATACGCGCGGCGAATGGACTCGGCCGTATGAATGTGGCTTTTAATTATGTAGTGAATAGAAGCGCGTCTGCCATACAAGTCACACCACGAGCCAGAGTTTAATATAACGCTCGTAATAATAGCTTTGTAAACGAATGGGAAAAAAAGGATGGAAGCGCGTCTGGAAAATGACGGGAACGTCTGCCAATGCCGCTACCTACTGTAGCCGCCGTGCTGCGCCTCTCTTTCTCTCTCTTTCTCTCTCTCTTTCTCTCTCGCTCTCTCGCTTGTGCTGCGAAAATGCATAATATAACCCCGCCGCTTCCGCGATGAAAAGCGCTGCTGTTATTTCTGTACTTCCATCCCCGTCAAAGGGCCGATTGCACCAATGGTTGCACAGCCGCCGCGCGATATCCGACATGCGGTGCAACCGCGGCCCTTTGAAGCCGGTTAATTATATTTTCTTTCTCTATGTTGCAGCTAGAATTGTGTGGAGTACTCTGGAAGAAGAGCCTTAATCCCCGTTAGCTCGTTTTCCGTGCTCTCGATCAGTTGTAACTTTGATCGCGTACGTGTGTAGAATGTTATATCTTAAAAAATGCGAATTAAAAAGCTTCTGACATGAAAATGTACAACCTGATATATATAACTAGATCATTTAAATATATAAAGAAATCTTAATCATCTCAATACTATTTGTTAGCTTATTCTCCCAAAAATCTCTTCAGTAAGATTTTAAAAATATTATATATCCCTAATCAAAATTAAGATTGACAGTCGAAATCAGTGAAAAAAAAATATATATATATAATACGGAAATGGATTCCGAGTGAATTATAACAAGTGGCCGAAGCAAACCTTTATCTTGTTTCCTATTTATTCGCTGCGATATTTTTGAGATTTTTATCGTTCGATTGATGATCATTCGCATTGAAACCCAAAAAGCGAGAAGTTCGAATATGATTAGTCACAAAAGAAAAAAATTTAATCAAGGAATTTAGCAAAGATTGGACTGATAATATTAGCAATACAACTTAATACACAATATAGACTATGATACAGATGGTTCGAGAAAACGAATTCTACACGTTTTGAGGGACCAAACAATATCTAGCATATACAAATGTTGCATCATTGTTCAGCGGAATTTGCAAATAACATATATGAATTATAGTTTTCTTATGATATTCAAAAATTTATTAAATTTGCATTATTGTACATAATTCAATTATCTTCATCACCTTATTTCAATCGACCACGGAAGTATCGTCGATGAACGCACAACGATAACTCAATAAATAGCATGTACGATAGTGCATCGCAAATCAAGCGAAAGAAAAAGAGAAAAAGAAACTGTCTTAAAACATCAATTGATCATAGTAGTATTCTCTCTCACACACATTCTTACTTTTATATATAATACCTTCGACTGAAATTTGTGTGTGATATCGTAGGATCAAATCTAAGAAATTTAAAAATAAATCGCGTTTCTCGTTTCTGCAAGAATAAAAGGCACAATGAATTCCCCTGAGGGGAGAACGGGAGAAGGAAGGAGAATGAGGAGGAGTATCGCTGGAATCATCAAGGCGTATCGTCTATCATCGGGCAAACGAGCATAGTCGAGGACGACGCCGCAGCATCGCACCGAACTAATGTTTCATTAAGAGGAACAGCTGCGCCGTTGTCACTTAATTTATTAAGTAACGCGTTAGCCACTTGTTACGCCGCGAAACGGCTGCGCTCGCGTGGTTCCTAACTTCGATGCCGAAATACATTTAATATCAAGTAAAATTACTTTGTGAATACAATAGCACTTTGTGATAAAAAAATTAATAATTTCAGAGCAACGGTCTTAAATTCTTTCATTTTAAGGGGCTTTCAGTAAGGCTTTCACTTTTTAAAAGCTTTAAGCCAGTTAAAACTTTTAGCCCTTCTCTGTAAGATTCTTGATTTTCTATATATATATATAAACGAACTACAGAGTAATATAGTTTAATAATGTATTTTAAGAATTAATTAAAAGTCGAAAATCCTAATACGACAATGCCAATGCGAAATATTCGGCAAAGTCTTTAAGAGACTTGCAAATAATAGGCCAAAAATATTGTAATAAAATATTTATTTACGATGCCCTCCTCTCTTATCGCTTCGATTATTATTTAAATGAATGAATTCCACAAAATATCTGTTTCACAATAAAGTATTTTTTTCGATACGAACTTAAGATCTGCTAATTGTAAGAGTTAATTAATTACGCGAACCATCGTTAGTTACAATCGTAGAAAACGATCCCGTTTAGTTTTCTGATACCTATCTCACAATCGTGTTCCAAGAGGTAACGCGATAACATTCTGGAACGACTCGTGCCACTGCCTACACTGCATGAGTCTCATGAATGATAACAAAGTGACTTTAATGTAAACAACTGTATGGCATACGCAAAAACACAAGCAACTTGCCGCAGCCACGAAATATTTATTATAATATAAATGTATGTGCCGAATATATTCTATCACTCGTATTCCAAATTAGTTATTAATGAACAGCCGATGTATCGCGGCTTTCCATTACATGAATTATTCCGACGATATATGTATATCCGACGATCTATATGTTACTCCGTGCTCTCGATGCGAAAATAGTATACGAATCATTTTTGTTAAACTGGCGAAAATATGAATTTCGCGAAATACCCGAAACCAAGCGTTGTTAAACGCGTGATCATTACTCGTAAATATACCCATTAATATTACAACACTTTGGAATTCTTGATCCCACAATTACTCCGATTCCTATCTTGAACGAATATGGTGCGGAATATCTAC
The DNA here is from genome assembly GCA_003063835.1 of Aphaenogaster floridana. Classification (NCBI taxonomy): domain Eukaryota; kingdom Metazoa; phylum Arthropoda; class Insecta; order Hymenoptera; family Formicidae; genus Aphaenogaster; species Aphaenogaster floridana. The sequence goes on along the minus strand of NJRP01000103.1, from coordinate 268,079 downwards.
TTCGATTGGGGTTGCCATCTGTCCTCTTTTTCCCGGATACCGTCCTCTTTTTAGGGTGTCCGGGGACGTCCGGAGGGATTTTCCGAATGTGTCCGGGGTAATTATGAATGTCCGGGGTTTAAGATTTAAGAAAATTTGTAAATATTTTGCATTTTAGATTTAATTAACCACATTATATTCAATCACTTCAATTTACTGATAAAAACCAATAGTTTTGTGTTGATATTTGGTTCTTTAATATTAATTTTATAATATAATTTGTAATTTTATTGATATTTTAAAAATACCAATGGCAATATAGCACGTAGGTATAGATACAATAATGAAACTTCTTTTAAATTAAAAACATGTTTAACTTATGCATTTTACTCTAAGTACTATTGAAAACGAGATGTAAAATAATTATTCATTTATTGTTTATTATAATCAATTTGCTAACTTATTCGTATTTTTGTATGCATTCGGGGTTGAGAGCGAAATGAGGTTTTTGGCTTATAAGTCCTAGTTTTGAAAATTTTATTATGGCAACCCTAACTTCGATAAACAATCACTACCTCGTTTAGGAATCGTGGAAGTTCATAATCGTTCGCGCAGGATAATTTCGTTATAATCGTTAATTGTGGGCAAGGATCGCGTTTCGAGGGATAACGTGCCGATACACGGAGCGTATTGCGCTACTGTCTGCCGCATGAAAGGCAGCGTGGCGACCTTGTGTATACACGTCACGCTATACACGCAAAAACAGAGAACCGAGTAACGTATGTCAACAAATCACAGCCGTTACGAAATATTCAATAAAATAAACGTACGCCGAAATATTTAACGAAATATTATGGAATAAATGTACGCCGAATATTCTGTTCCTTCCATTGCAAAATTGATTTCGATGATTGCTTGGGATAATTCCATTTACTAATTCCATTTGATAAAGAATGAAAAGATCGTTACTTGCATTTCCAATCGAATGTGCTGCGATTTTATATATATCACTAATAGAAAGCTTTAATCATTGCAAGCAAATTATTTAATTCTTGGTCTAATGAAAAGTATATGGTTGATTAATGGTTCTCTCTCCACTTAAATGGAATTGTTAAATCAGATTTATTTGAAGAATCAAACTTATTTTTGATCGAAAACATTTATGTAACATTATAAAGATATATTTTTAAATTTTTAAATTTTTATATTTTTTAAATTTTTATTTCTCGAAAGTAGAAACATGTAATTTAAAATCAAGAATTTTTTAATAAATTTTAATAAAGTAGAAAAGATTAAAATAAAATCGCCGCAAAAATAGATTTTTGCTCGCATTTTTCTTTATTTGTTAAAAAAACATAATTTTACTCCTCTCGAGATGTAAAAATTTGGAAAAAAGAATAATAATAAATTCATTTTAATTTCTTGACCAAAAGGAGATAAGCTCCACTGATAGAATCATAGATGGATGAATTTATATTTAATATTTAATAATAATTTTAATAAGATTAAATAATATTTTTTAAAAGCTTTCAGAATAATTAATCAATTATTGAAACTTTTAACAAAAAAAAATTAAGTTTAATTTGTGTAAGTTAAAATTTGTTATTAGTAATCAACTTGTCAATATCAGTTGATCATACACGCAGTTCCTACACATGAGACACCAAAAGACAAATTCAGCTGATTGTGAGTAGTTATAAGTAATGTCATGTAAATGATGAAAATCAATAGCAGAGATAACAAATTGATACGTGTAAACGCAGTTACAAACTAGAGCTATTGTATCTCGACATTTTCACATTACAATTTTCATACCTAATTAATCTTCAAAACACGCTATTAAAATACATATAATACGGCGATTATAGAACAGCTTATATATATCTTGAATATTACACATAAAAACTAATATATATAGAAAATATCAAAAATTACTATGTAAACATATATTTATGTAATATATATTTTTCTATAAAAAAAAAGAATCAATAATCATAATAAATTCCTAGGAGCTTATCGATCATTGATTTCAAAAATTTCGAATAATTTAGATTGACTGTGATACTAAATATTAATTTAAGCATTAATTGAAGCATCGCGAGTAATAAAATTTTAACAAATTCATTGCATTCAATATTAGTGCATATGTTTTTATTTCAAACAGGATCAACGTAAAAATACCTCTTTCGCGATATTAAATAAACATCGAGCTTTTTAAAAATCGTCACCAAACTGACGGTATAAAGTTCGATCAAATAACAACTCGTTGAGAAAATTCTTTTAACTTTTATTTGTAAGCTTAAAAGCTAGACGACACATAAAAAATTTTAGTAGCGGGAAAAATTGACAGACGGAACGTGTCGCGATTAGATCAACTTCAGCTTTAACGCGGGAACGGCGCAGATTTTATGCGCGTCTATTACGATTCTCCTTGGTTTCCCGGTCCTCTACCCTGTTACTTCGTAGCAATCCTTGGTACGGGCGGCTACGTGGCGACATAAACTCACCCAAGAGCCGCGAGAGCCGGGAGGAAAGGAAGCTTCCTGGAAACCTTTTGGTGCACGACGACGCACGAGTTTTACAGCCTCGTCGCGCGGTCACAGATGGGAAGGCGCGATATAAAAACTGGGTGCGCGTATTCGTCCCACAGGAATGTGGTTTACATACGTTCCCCTTATTCACGTTATATTCACGTCTTTCCTCCCCGGCAAACTTACTCCCTGCCTCTCACTCTACATCCGAATGCTTTCGTCGCCACCCTCCGCCGCTATGTATTCGCACATATGTTTCGTTTCCGAAGATCTGATTTTATATAAAATTTACGCGTAGATAAAACTGTCAAATATCATAATCTTATTCATTTTCACAAGAGGTAATCTAGCAATTAGACGCGATCATCAGTAATGTTGCTACACTGAGAAAAAAAAGCTGTTGCTTCAATTAAAGTGTTATCACGGGGTGCCAAAAACATAAAGTAGTTCATTCAATTATATTATTATTAGACCCAATGTCTGCATTTTTAAACCAATAATTCAATCATTGTTTTAATAATCCAAATATTGGGTCTATTAATAATACAATTGAATGAACTACTTATGTTTTTGGCACCCCGTGATAACACTTTAATTGAAGCAACAGTTTTTTTTCTCAGTGTACGTGGAGCTATAAACTATATGTGTACCACTAGCAAAGTTTTTTTCGAATTGCGGATTTAAGCTAAGTACAGACTTATTGTAAATAATACGATTATCTTGTGTTGTAATTAATTTCGGTGTTTTTTAATATTTCTATGTTATTATCACTGATTCATGTGAGGCTATCGCGAAAACTCTCGGGTTTTCAACGCCAAGCACAGGACGAAACAAGCGTTAAGCGTCTTCGGTCACGCTCGCGTGACGTCGCGGATGAAGATATAACCCGGAGTTGGTAAAATGGTAACCCGGTAATGTAGTAACGTAGACCCAGCTGACTTTCGTAAGCGGATCACGCGCCCTGCTGAGTGCTTTACGGCATCACTTTTTTCCCGCGCGCCCACTTCTTCTTCATCTCCTTCGCCGCGCGCGCCGTCCTCGCCGCCACCGCCTTTTTCCCGGTCCTCAGCCTCCGCTTTCTCACCGGGGATCATTTTTACTTTGTCAGTTCGTATTGGACCTTATCTTAAGTCTTTTAAATGCAAGGCATAATTTGCAGACATAATTCTGTTCTGAATCGTCCAAAATATTCTTCCTTATTCTACCCGTAATTTTGCGACAAAAGAATATTACATCTATGAAGTATTAGAAAAGATTTAAATCTTATTCGTAGAAATCTGATTATTGTAACGATTCCTAATTTATTGATAATAAATTTTTTTGTGTTGTAAAGTTTCTCTTGTTGTAAATTGAAGACGTAATACACAGTAAAAAATAAAATGTTAATTGTAACATTTTTCACATGTCCCAGAAAGTCCACTTTAAATTTTAAGTTAAAATAACTTATTCATCGTGTGTTGCTTGTTGACAAACTAGAAATGTTAATTAATTAACACACTATACTTTACATTTATGTTTGTTCTTTGAACTTTTAGTATGATGTAATAATAACATACAAAATAATTCAACAGTTATATTAACACATAATATTAATAATTTTAACTTAAATTATATGTAATAGAAACATTTGATTTTAGTAAATTTGATTATTTTGTAACTTAATATATGAAATCATTTCGCCAGTAAAAATAAAAAACACAAGATATAATGAATAAGTTCGACCTGACTGGCCAGATATATTTAATAAATCACAACGTTTCGACCACAGATTGTGGTCCTTATCAAGTGAATCGTTGTAGCGCACAATCACATATATGACATGTGCCCAAGTAAGTCATCTAAAATTAAAAAATTGATTATTTTGTATGCCGAAGTTTACGATCATTTTAAGATTTACTTTGTTTATGTTAAAATGACTTTAAGACATGTTGATTTTTTGAAATAATTGTGTTAAAAGAA
>NJRP01000103.1:216024-263495 GCA_003063835.1 Aphaenogaster floridana | reverse complement strand
ACATATGGACGCACAATTTTTTACTGTGTATAATATAAAACTTCACCTTATAGGATATGATTCAGAAAAGGCAAATTAGAAAAGAAGTGTATGACCTTCATGTTCGATACAATCTTAATGTGCAAGATTAAGGACGTGATAAGAACCGATTACTTCTTAGTAATCCATTGGAAAATAAGAAAAACAAGAATGGAATTTTAATTAATAAAGTAGAAAGGCTCAAATGATTATAAAATCACTAATAAAAAATCGAGTTTAAAGCCGCAACAGGATGTTAGTGTCGTGTTGATTTATTGATAATCAGTAAAAATAAAGATAAACAGACGTTTCGGTCTCACGTTAGACCATTTTCAATGTAAAAAAACTTAAATCAATAATATCTGAACATAGAAAACGAAACGCTAAAACGCAAAGTAACAAACATATAACGCAGATTCTATTAAACGCAAGCTTTTCGAAGGACTGACAAAAATATATATGAAGTAATGATATTGAAGAGTGAAAACTTAAATTCCATGCGAGTCGTCATGATGTAAACTTTAAAGTATAGTTAACAGTCAGAGTCGAAATCGCTAAAGAATTTTAATTAATTACTTCCTATAACCGTTTAACATAGAAACACCATTAATCCTCGGTAATATAGTAACCCAGAAATATAGCTGGACACCGAGCTATCATCGGCAAGAAAGCAGTCACGAGAAAACCGTGCGGCGGGCAGAAATGCAGGGCAGAGAGGGGACGAGATGAGGGGAGAAAAGAGGATAAGGGAACGGGGCAGGAACAAAACGTGGAGAAACGAGGAGGCAGAAGCCTCACGGTATGTAGACACGCGCGCACGCGGCCGTAGTGGGTATGCGGCTTTGGGTAGGGAACGAGCCGCGCCATAAAACACGGGGAATCCGGGGCTTTATTTTATTTCATTCAATTCTTCACGGGCGACAACCGCCCCGGGAATATGGAATCAAGTTGTTACGTCGCCTTACGAAGGATGACGAGATCGAGGCGGTGGAGAAGGCCGGCGCGGCAGTAGATATCGGTAAGTTTCCTCGCCCGAAGGAGGGAGAACGGGGCCGGGGAGACACATGCCGCATAACCAAGTGGCGGGCACGCGCTGCGATAAAGTATCGCTCGTTCCTGATACGTATGCGTGCGCGTATTTCATATGTGTCCCGGGTCCGCCGAACCGAGTTCGACGTTATTGTGTTACGTATGCCGATCCGCGCGACGGCTCCTTTCGTTAAGGCGACTCCGAATTTTGCATCGAAACGTCTCTTCCTAACCACGCATGGTGTACACGTTCCACTGATCTCCTCCCTCAGTGGAGAAACTGCACGAAACTTACTTTCGTCTCCATGGTTACACGGAAAGAATGGTTTTGCTGAAATATTAAAAAATTTGGCCAGATACAGATCTGAAAAATAATTTTGTTGGATCATCAAAATAATTATGTAGGACGCCTAAAATAGTTGCTAGAATATCAAAACTTTTTGCAGCATTATCATTATGTTGGAATGTCCTACATAATTATTTTGATGATCCAACAAAATTATTTTTCAGATCTGTATCTGGCCAAATTTTATAATATTTTAGCAAAACCGTTCTTTCCGTGTACTAAAAGGATATCCTAACGATCATTGAGGATATCCGCATAATCATTAACGATCAAACTAAAGGCAATTTATAATGAACAATCCGTGATAATTTTACGTCTCGATTAAGATACCTTTTTATATGCATAAATTCAATACGAAATTAATTTTGATTTACAATGTGCACATTCTTTATATTTTATATTTGACATTCTAATTGACGATTTTAATTCATGTTTTTCGATTTTATTACAGATATGTTCGATGGAATAGATGGAATCGATGGAAGAAAATTTTTTATTACGATCATATTAATGCAGCATTAACACTAAACCTATCACCGCCGGTCCAATGACCATTTTTAAACTTTTAATTAATACTAAAACTACCACCGCCGCGCCGGTCAAATGACCGTTTTTAAACTTTTGATAAAAATTCTACATTCAATGTTATCGCTTTTCCTCAATTGACTTCATGACTTTTTCTTAATATACATATAATCCGGTTCGGTAGAAATAGATGTATATATATATATATATAAATTGTCGGTAGCTTTAGTATTAAATGACGCGTTTGAATTTTGTCGGCGAAGAAGGAGGCGAATGAAAGATCGATCTTTCGCTTTCGCTCGCTTTCGCCGTTACAAGACGGTGCGTTTAGAACGATGCATGGCGAAAAATCGAATCGTATTTGCATCGAATGACTCGTCCGCGCGCGAACATAAACGTCCTTATAGTCAAGAGGGATAGCTCAGTGAGTTACGTTCACCGTTAATTGTGAATCCATTCTACGATTTTTAGAAACGACCAACTCTCGCTCGCTTCCCACCGAGGGGTCACGACTGTCTATCAACGGCAAGTGCGTGCAGTCAACGCGAAATTTACGACCTTGCCATCTACGGGCCACGGAGCACCACATTTTTCTTCATCGGCGGATGACGACGTCGGCGGCGGTAGAGCGAGCTAGTGACCGATAAAATGTGTGAATCGATAGCAGAAACGGGCGAACAAACTTGATTTTTCCTTGATAAATAGTTAATAAAAAAATATTCTTAAACAAATTTCATATATCTTTATTAAAAATTAATAAAAGTAGAATTCTCAAAGAATTTATAATTAAGTTTTTGCTTCGAACAAATTTAAATGTAATTCGTTACCTATGATAATTATTACACTATCGATCGCATTAAATGCATTGATAATAAAGATTAATGTGTAATCGAGAAAAACGATCCAACAATTCATTCCGGTTAATGATGTTTTCGCATTTTATATACTCTTGAATAGTACTTTGATTAGAGTACTTTGATCAAAAAAAGATGAAATTGCGTATTAATACGTATGACTAATTTAATGATATATTTATTTTTATGTATGACCAAAAAGAACTTTCGTCAGTCGCGGCACGTGCTCATACGATATTCGGCTGCCTTTGGAGTCGCCGCTTGACAAATTGCGTCGTTTAGCTTTTAACCGAGCTTCCCACGCCCCACATTGTTGTCGAACCGCCGTAAAATCGTCTCAAAATCCATTTGAAAGCAAGATATCGCCGCAAAGAAGGATCCACAAGAATTGATACAAATACGCGAGCCCGCAAATATTATTCATCCGAATATTTAATTTATCAATAAAAAATTTAATTTAACTTTTATAACACTTGTATAGTATTGAATAATACACGGAAAAAAAAGAATGGTTATGCCAACCAGATTCTGGTTGGCTCGCACAGAAATCTGATTGACACAGACAGATTTCTGTGCAAGCCAACCAGAATCTGGTTGGCACAAACATTCTTTTTTTTTCCGTGTATAACTAACATATGCTACCATAAAATCTGCTAATAAACTTTAGAAAATACAAATTTTGCAGCACGACGATTGATAAATTATTAAAAGTTTACAAAAAATATTGTATAATTATCATAAGCTATCAAATAAATCTGGGTACGTATTATGAATTTATTCGGAAACGATTCCGTTCGGAATGATAGTCACTTCGCCTATGCTTGTCTTTGTCATTTCCTTATCGTTTCCTTATCCTTGTCCTTTATTTTTCGGAATCATTTCGAACGAAATCGTTTCCGAATAGATTCATGATACGTGTCCTGGCCAGTCTACGATGCGCTATAAAATCTGCTAGAATTAGTCGGTTAATGTCGACTACATGTTGGCTACACCATAAAATCTCATACAAGCGAGAGACTGCAAAATAACAAGATCCTACGTAGTCGGCGGACTTTGTGATTTCACGGAAGTCAGACAATTAGAACGTCTTTGCCCGGCATAGATAGAAATCTTACAGTCGTATCCAGACCGGACCATCTGGTCCGGATCGTCACGCCCAGAGTAACACTGAGAAGAGCAGTTTTGAGATATATTAAACGGGAGAATTGTCGAACCCACCGGCGAACAATAAATTATTCACGCCGAACCACGTGACACGACACTTGGCAATCTTACATCACCGCGACATAGAATTGTCCCATGTAATTCTGCGACTATACAATGCCTAAAGTGAAATCCGTGGAACTTTCTTCTTTTCACAACCGAGGAATCTACGAATCTATTATAGGATAAGATTTATAATTGATAATATCGCTCATGAGTAAACTCTATTATCAATCATAAACTTTTAAAGCTTGTAATTGCTACGGTATTTTATAAGTTGCGAATGAAATATCGATATATAAACAATTGCGATTTTAAATTTTAGTTTTAATTTAAGATCTCAAGTCTGGATAAATTAAACTAGCATCTATATTTCTGTCACAACTAAAGTGTTGTGTGGTAAAGAAGAAAGGAGAAACGTTATTTTTAAATATTAAATATTCTGAAGATATAAATTAATTCAAACTTGAATTTTCCGAGATTATTTCTTTTCGTTCGCGAAATAAGCGGTAGCTGATAGCTTTTGATCAAGGTGAAAATAGGGTAATAAATAAGCAATGACACAATGGTGATTTGTCGTTTGTCAAGCGGTTCACGAGCATCCTATTCGAACGGACGATTACGCGGTCCGAGATCACGGGGCGTGACCTGCCAGGAGTTTTTCTTAAATGAGACGTTTAGTTTTCCCCCCGCATTGAAGCATAAAATGTGGATGTAACCCAGTACGCCCACAAGCCGTCACAGAGTTCTTCCATAAAGGGATCCCTGCACGCCCATCAATGCCGATCGCTCACCGGCATTGTAGTGAATACACGAGCGCAACCGTTGTCCGGCATTGTCCGAATTCGTATATACAGAAGCCGTTCGAGCCTCGTTACATGTCGCACTCCCATTTTCATCGACAGCAAACGCGTGTCGCGAACAGAATGCCGAACGAAGGCGGAAACTTCAGCGCAGCTGCCACGCGCTCATTTCCGAATGTCTTCGCGATCGTCTACTTAAAGAATAAGATTATTGCATGCACTGCCTTAGCATTCACAAAAATTGACGCGACATATTTGAAGAATTAATAACTTTCAGGAATAATAATTGTAACTAATTAAAACTTTCAGGAATAATAAGAATAATTGAAGAAAGTATTTTCAATTAATAAGGACACCTAATAATTATTCATTAATAAGATTCCAATTCAAATTGCTCATCACGAAATGGATATAAGCTATCGACCTCGTCTTTAATCGGATTGCGTGCTCTGAACGCATCATCCGCGGTAGCTATCTGCACCGTCATTGAACCCTCCGATCAATCTGGTCAAACCAGGAGTCGTGGTCGATTGCCTGCTACCGAAGCCAAGATGAATCGGGCGAACCATTAGATACTACGATCCCGAGAGAAAGAGAGAGACAATCAGCGATCGCTTGGGGCGCGTTGGGGGATGCATTGCATCCTCGTGGTTCGTGATCTGACCCACTTCGATTCATCTCGTATAATTTCTTACTTAAGAACCAAATTTCTTAAAAAAGAAATCAAGATTATTTTACTTTTATTAATTATTAGACTTTTAGAAGTAAAAAAAGATCAATCTTATGTAATATAATTCATATAACAGAAACAAATATTAAAATAATAAAACTTTGTATTTCAATCGATTCAATGTCTCTATATTATCTCTATTTTTTGGCTTTCTACTGTATGCCCACTTGTCTCATTTACGTCACATTAAATTATCGTGCTCCAAAACTTTGACATATGGCACCTTCAAAACAAATGGATCGTATAGGGGAACTTCCGGAAAGCCAGAACAGGCGGTGGAAATCGCGTGAGATCGTTTTTCGTATGGTTCCTTGGTTTGTTGGACCTTCTGGCAAGAAGCTGGCGCGTTCCGAGAGAGCATATGATAATGTTTCTTGGACGTGTACGGGAGGAGGGGATATTTCTCGGATCCTGTGGGAATTTCACGTAAAACGAAGAAGGAAAGAGAGAATAAGCAAGAGAAGAAACGCGCTCGTGGGCGTCAGGAAGTGTCGGAGATCAGGAAACACCGGCTTCTACGACAGCAATATCGCATCTGTCCGGTGACATCTAGCAACATGTGCGTTCAGCCGTTACAACTAGTGTAAGACGACGTCACGCCCGTCTCACGTTTTCATATTGCAACTAACCTACCCGTGTTTATATCTCGAGAAATTAGTACGTATGCTTAAAGTAAGAAAATAATTGTTTAATTATCAAATTAATGATATACTAATGTTTGAAGAATATTTCCTCATTTTTTATTTCCTTATCTCTCTCAGATTCATTTAAGACTTTGTGACTTTTAAAATCTTGCGATTGTGTGAATACTCGATATCAAATTTCTTTGATAATTACTTTATATATCAAAGAATTTTCAACAAAGAAAAAAAAGATAAAACATTTATTAATTAGTATTGTCTAATAATTTTCTTTACTAGATAAAAATATATTGCTCCTATTCTTTTATGTTTTACCATCAGTTTTTAATACCAATTAACGTCTAAATTTTCGTGTGTTTTACGAAAAAAAAATATTATTTAAAGCTAACAATATAATAAATATTAAAATTAAACACCTCAATAAAAACTGTACTTAATCTTGAAAAATTTGTATGGTTACAGAAATAAATATAAACTCAATGATCATTATTTGATGAATAACAATTGCTGTTATCCTATCGCATATCTTAATTAGGCTGCCACTCGTCAGTCAATGCCTCAGTCGATAAAATTTTTATATAGTTTTTAATTTTCTAAATATATACACATATACAATTATTTTTATATATAATTATTCATAGATATAGTCCTCCATTAGAAATAATATCTGTTATGTGCAAATTAATTAAAATCTGAGACGTTTGAGCAACGAATCGTTGGAATTCGCGTGTAAAACGAAAATACCGCACGCGTCGTTGCTGTGCGAGGACCAGCCGGAGTCGCGGAACCGTATCTATTTAAGATTTCACAAAAGCGACAGTCCTCGTCCCAAAGTGAACGCGCCAGCATACCGGCGACACGGTGTTTGGGATCAATAGGCCATTTATTTCTGTGCTCCCTTTTTTCAACTGCCTTTTCTTCGCCTCGTGCGTGGCGCGGCAGGCCCTGCACTCATTCGGTTAAGCCTAAAAAAGCACCCGCCCGTTTTCTCAACCGTGTCTCGCGAAGATGCATTTATTTTGGAGCACGAGGGATATCCATATCGAGCGATACCGTTTGTATCACTCATGCTTCGAATTATCAACTACTTCGATATAAAGAAGCTGTTTCACACATACACGCACACACATATGTCGTGTGCTTTTAATAATAAGTAAACGCAATATTAACCAAAACTTTTCCACAAGATACTTTCTTTCCTTTCTCATAAAAAAAGACTAATATAATAACTCAATTAATAAAAGTTAAGTAAATAATATCGTCTTTTCAGCAATGTGACAGTGGCTACAATAAAATGTCCATGCCGTTCATTTGATCATTCTTCCAGAGACGCGACGGCAATCGCTACTCGAAATTTCGGAATGACGGACTATTCTAGGAAGATGCCGACGTACAGTAGAGTCTCGAATACGAGATTATCTTTTATGGTTCCGTTTCCAGACCCTCGAAAAAGTTCTGTGAAGCATAAAGATGAGATCTCGAGGAAGCCCTCCGCTTAACCCGGAGTTAGGTACTCCGGTCATTAAGAGTTGCGGAACGAGAATTACGATGCATCGGTAAGTCGCGGCTCCGTCTTTCAACACGATAGAACTCTCGCCGTACGGTTTTACCGGAAGATTATCACGTATAGTATTTACATGAATTTTGTGATCGACGGAACCTAATTATAGAGTATCGAGGCAGCGGATATCGCGCAGGTGCTACATTGTACGTTGATCGGCGTCGTTATGACTAGCTGCTTACTCAGGTAATGAAGACGCTTATTATCATCATTAGGCACCGTAAATCGATTGAGAAAATCATTAAAAGGAGAAAGGTCCGTACCGCGATACAAAGAATTACTCAAAGAAGAAATACGCTTGATACAGGAACTAGCTTTGCTCATAAGTTGTGCTAAAGTCTAATAAACATTTATCTTCGATTAAAATTAGAAGAATTTTAACGAATTAATGGAAATAATATTTTGGAGCAGACTTTATCTCATCAAGACATAAAAAAATCAACTCTTTACAATTCTTTGCTATATATAATAATTATAATCGCAGAAAGATTAATATAGAGAGATTAATATAGAAAATATATTTATAAAAAATAAACTTGCATATTTTAACTAAATTAAAAAATTAACAGGTTTTTGATAAAGTATCTTGAATGAGATCTTTTTCGTGTTCAAATTTGTTTTTTATAGATTTTTGGACAAGCCTTTGGAAACATCCTGCATAGATAGCATGTATCATACGAGTACATTAATAAAGATATTATATCTGTTATCGACTCGTTCTACATCGATACTAATCTACCCTAATATTTCTCAGAGTTAAATTGCAGAAAATAGTGACAACGAAGGAGAAGTATTCTCGGAAGATCTCGGGAAGTAAAAGCTCGCGTATCAAGATTAGGAGCGTTCTCGTGTATCCTTCAGTTCGAATCACACAGACGACTCTGTTAGATCCCAAGGGCTCGCTCTTCTTTTACTTCGCCCAAATAAAGCGACAGCTAATCGATAACAAGTTACTCGCTGATACTTCACCACTTCTCGTGCGTCAAACACAAAATTCGTCGAGGACATTTATAGTTCCTCTCGCGGATTTCACTATTAACATTATATTAACATTAAATAATCAAAAAGAAAATTGTCTTTTATTTTTGAGAAATTATGAGGACATTGAAATTCCCGATTATTAATAAATCACGAATACATAATGAGTAATTTAGCTAATTATTTTCAAGATACACGTTCTCTTCGCATTCATAAAATATATATTCTTAGAGAAATTATGATTACTGATAGAGCCGTTAATAGCTATAATGTAGTTATGAACGACCTGCGCTTTTTATACCGAACCGCGGTTCAAGGAGTCGCCAATGAGAGAGATACTCGACACCAAATTGAGAAACGCGATACGGTGATGCGTGGCGCGCGAAGGTATGCTGGTAGGAAAGTGTGGTGGAAACAATTTCTGATGACACACGGCGGCGGGCGGCAGCGCAGTCATACGGGTGCCTAGCTTTCATTTAACTGGAACGAAACTATTCTCACGAGGTCGACAAACCTTTGTCGCGATGACGCCTCAGGACCAATTCTCGTGTGCCGCGCGCATGCGGGATTGTCGTCGAAAGTGCCGGATTTTTACGGGTCAAAGGGTGCCGTAGCGCCCAAGCGCACGACCGACAGAACGCCTTCGTTCCAATTGAATGCTCGTCGTCTTCAGAGCAAGCGCGATAAACGCGATGGATAAATGCGATAAACACGAGATACACTGCTTTACGATCAAGCCAGCTATAGCCTGTGTTTAATGTCCATGTCTAAATAACAATAGCCTGTGCCCACGCGTAAACTTTCTACACATAATATATGCAAATGTTGTATAATTGATGTGAATAGTCTCACATAATTATTGCACTTCCTTTTTTATTCTGTTGTTTTTAAAATAGTTTTCATCTATCAAATAATATCATATAAAATATTGATCGATTTTTAAATAATTTTTGAGGAGACAAAAAGTACCTGTTGAAAAATTGTTACCTTTCAAAATAAAAAACCATTTTTAATCTTATTTTGATCAAATAGAAAATTTCAAATGGAAAATTTGGATATAATAATTTATACAAAATTACCAGTAAATTCAGTATATACAGTTATCACCTTCATATTGTAGTGTCATTTTATGTATTAAAATTACTTTTGTAACAAAAAAAAGTGAATTATTTTTATAATTTAAAATTACAGTTAAACTATTTTTAAATATAACTAATAATAATTGTGTTGCCAATAAATTTTTAATAAGAACAGAGGATGTGTGTATGTGAACAATAGTCAGGTAGGACGACAGGACGGTAGGACAGAGCAAGATAAACTTATCAACGCGAAACCTTCTCGAGAAACGACAGTTTGGGTGGTCTGTAATTGGTTAGGTCCGTTTGCATGTTAGTAAGCAGTCGACTTAAGGCCTTTGTCTGCCAATTTAATCCTAAATTGAGTAACCGTTTAATCGCGCAATGTCCGCTAGCAATCCATTACTCTTATATGATAATGAGCGATACGCCAAATGAAGTTTAAGAGATCGATTTGTCGGCTCGTCAAAGCGGAAAGGTCTTATCAACTGTGTTCTTATCTATTTTCAATGCTGAATATGTTTGACACACTTTTCGTTAATAAAATTAAATAACCCCATAAACATAAATTTGTTACTGCAATGTTATAAAATGGAGCTTAAATCTCTCTCTCTCTCTTTCTCTCTCTCTCTCTCTCTCTCTCTCTCTCATAAACATATAAAAACAATTAATATTAAAATATCTTCACAATGTTTTTCAACATTTAGTACATGATGCAATAATCAATTATAAAATAAATTTATATTATTACAATAAGATATACACTACACAAATTTCTCACAAAATAAAACTCTGATATTTATTAACTATTCTATAACTATTCTCGCGGAAGCACTTTGAATACTCAATCTTAAATCACTGATTTTTAATTCACGATGAAATTCTCCTAAAACCGAACGCAATTTCTTGGGGAAGATAAGGCTTCGCTACTCATAATACGTATGTTTGGAATTTCTTCGTTAAGAATTACACAATTGATGACGCGTCTTCCGCAAATTTCCGGATGTCGTAACAAGTTGCACTTAATGGCTTTGTCAGTAATTTCTATGGCAGCTTACGACGTGACGTGATGAGCGAGGTCGAAAAATACGCGACGATTCCCCCGAATGAAGGCGGCAACAAGCGCAAAAAGACACCCGAGGTGCGGAGAACGAGGACGTAGTCGGGCATGTTTGACACAGCGGCACAGCGGGTCCACTAACAAGATAATTAAGCCTACCGAGAACGTTCTCGGCCCGTTTTTTGCTGGTCGCGTGCTGATATCAACCAGCGAGACACGCTCGGTTTCTTTATGTTCCGTTGCATTCCGTTCCGCTCATTCCTACGGTAGTGCAAGCTACGATACGCAATTAGCTGCTTATACGGGGCGAGCACAAGAATAACCGCCGTTTACCGCGAAACTATATTTAATTTAGCTATTGAGAGAAAATAATCGGTAACATTGAGAAGCACGCACTAACAATATTTTTACAATCTTATAAAGAGAAAGATCTAAAATATATTTATATGTTGTACAAAATAATTATTAATTATAATTAAATTATATAATATATATAATTGTAATATTGCACCGATTTATCGCTTATCATTCTCGACTTCTATCATTTCGTCAGAAAACTAAATATAGATCGAAAACAATTTATCATGTGTAACCGAGAGTATATATGAAGACCCGAGGAGAAAAACAAGGAATGTCAGTTTTATACTTTTAGAATAAAATGAATTTTAAAGTTTATTTCCCCTGGTTATACCCGAATGTTCTCTATTTTCATTTTTTCATTGATTAATACAGTTTTTAATCTTACTTTTTAAATATTTAAAAGATGTACATCAGTTTGTAGTATCTCTTAAACGCTACAAAATGACGACCATATCTCATTTTTAATAAAACTGACATACCTTGTTTTTCCCCCCTTTATATAAATCTTTATATAAATCAGTTATAAATCAGAATATATAAATCAGTTTGGATTTACGAGATAATTTAAAAATATATAAAATAAGGACTTTTATCTGTCATACGAACAATCTCCACGAAAGATTTTTTCCTCACCACCGGAAGGAGAATCGCCCCGTCTGACTATCGCGACAGTTCACAGTTGAGGAGTGCCTATGAAATACTGTCTCCCCTCAAAGGAGACGACCACGGTCTACCATCACCGTCGTCGTCGTCGTTCTCGTCGTTGTCGTCTAACTTGGCGTAACTTAGACTCGACGCGAGAGCATAACTTTAATTACAGAAGTTGGTCGCATTGTCTAAGAACACGGCCGACGCGCGGCAAGAAAGCTCGCGCAAGCTCGCTCTTTCCCGCCGACTAAAGTTTTCCGCGCCGAGACGCGGAACTCGGCTGTTTGGTCGCGAGGTTTGGAGAAGCACGCTCGGAAAACACAAGGGCGACGTATCTCGGAACACGATACTAATGGCAGAGAGAGGAGAAGAGAAGAGAGCCGCGCTTTCTCTGAAAGTTGGAATCGCGCGAGACGTAGATGCCCCCGTATGAAAACTCGACGCGAGGTTACGCAGTTGTAGTGATGTCAGTAAAACTTAAAGATACGATATAAGTCGTGGAAGATCGTTCTGATCTTTAACACCGACATGTTGGTTGCCTCAGGCAAGTTATTAATCTATACAAAATATATTATATACAAAGGTTGGACACTTTCCTAAGAGAATAAGGAAGATCTGTGTTTAAAAGCTGCTGTAAACTTTAACGAGTAGCTTTTAGATTGATTTAAACATATGATGTCTTTAAAATGAATTATTTTGTATATATTATTGGCAATGTATGGGGCAGAAACTGACAGTGTTTTATTTTTGGCTGGCATAAATAAATTCAATGCAGAATCTTTTTATTATCATAATTACTAAAATAATTACTTTTATTTTTATATTTATTCTTAAATATTCCTAATTCGTTAATACGAAACTGTTAAAACCAAAAAACAATATTTTCGCAGCGATGAAATATAAAAATATAATTTTTCAACATTTTTCGCGTACTTATGCCTAATATAATATTATATTGCTACTTATAAAATCACTATTTTAATTTGCAGAAATATAATATATTTCCAGGATATATATCAATCTTTTACCATTGAAATAAGTGCATCAGGTCTTATATATATTTTTTATAAATCGCTCTAAAAACCTGACTATTTCATTAAGACTGTACCGTTTCATGTTTGAGATTAAAGAATTACCCTACACGTCTAGCTCGTTTTACTTTGATCGGTAATCCAAGGAGAGAAGAATCTCGACGCACAAAGAAGACGGATGCTCTAACTATAAACGAGAGATGAAATAAAAAAAACAAGAAGTAGCAAGAGACAAGTGAAAGAGAAGGAGAGACAACTCTATAATATTTTCGAGATGGCGAGGCGAAAGAGATAAGAAAAAGGGCCCGCAGCGTTAGAAACCCCTTCGGGAAAAACTTCGTCCTTTCCTCTTTTTGTGAATTCGACAAGCAAACGAGGAGACCGGGAATATTGTCTTCTAAAATAGCCACATATAACATGTTTTTTTCTGCCGCATCGTAACTAGATATTTCACGCCGCTCTTCGCGACGCCATGGCGCCTTTACGGCCTGCTGCGCCATGGTGCAGCGCCGGATTGCATTCTCTCTCTACTGCACCTTCGACTTCCGCTTATGCCTCCTTCGCGACTCACAGTGTGTGTATGTGAGTGTACTCGCAAAAATATTTACTAACGGTATCGGTAGCGGCTCGTAATATATAACTCGCAGGGTTCGTTTTTCACCGATTTAAAGACGATAAAGTGATAAATCGGAGATGAAAAATATATTCCCGTTTTGCAAAGGAAACAAAACATTAAACGGAAATAAAAAATGACAAATTTATCATTTAGTTCACATAAGAGAATGGTTAAAATTATAAAATTGAGAAAAGAGAGTATGTGCATAGAAATGGATTGTATTCGTATTCGAAAGTACGAAAAGAGATATGTTGTGACAGAAATAAAACGTTCTGGCGTGATTAATAATATAGATTAATAGCAAATATAATTATCGTACTACGTAATGTATTATGTTAATATGTTAATGCCTTCCAATCTTTAATGTTCGTAATATCACAATCTAATAGACTTATCAATGATAATATTTAATATCTCGAGGGTAAAAACCGATGACTTTCGCTTTAGAGTTGATAGACACTATATCAAGATCATTCAATATATGAAAGATCAATTCAATTATCTTTTATTCGCTACTTTACGATTAACTCTAGTAACATTCAATGTAACCTTAGAAGTCTCTTTTTCTCTAGCGCTGTACCGAGTGTACTGACAAGAGATGTATCACGGCGTTGTGAGATTCTGCGGGAAAATACCGTGGTTCCTGGCGCAAGAGGACATGGCAGAAGAGAGGACTCCTTAGGAGGACAGAAGAAGAGACGAGGCCCAATGCAAAGGGAAGAGAGAAGTAAAGTCTTAACGGCGTTTCGAGGCGGAGCGTGGAGGTGGCGAGGGCGGAGCGTGGAGGTGGCGAGGCCGGAGCGAGTGAGGTTCCAGAAGCGTGATGTATCGACGGAATTCCAAAGTAAGAAGTTACGGACTCGGAACCTGAGAGGAAACTCGCGTCTCCAGACGTTTTCCTCTCTTCTGCTTCCAACCTCGCTTCTCCGCGGATGGCTTTTTATCCGACTTACTGCGCGTCGTTAACGTTATCGTTTACGTCGAGGCTCGATATTACGATATTACATGTATATAAATAAATTAAAATGATAATTATGAAATAATAAATTAATTATTTTAATACTTTAATTTAGGATATGAAAGATTTAGCTTTGCAATAGATTTAAAAAAAGCATAAATCTCCCAAATACATAAAATATGTAACTATAAATACGAATACAGAATTTTATAATCTTAGATTTCAGAATAAAAATTTCTAATAAAATCCAGAATATATCAAATGTGAAATTCATAGTATAAAATAATGTCAAGATAAATAGCTAAAATTCTCAGTTTCCAAAAATGTCAGAATCTAAATGTTTCACAGTTCAAAAACTCTTCTCGTATGCGAACGTCATCGCGCGAGGAAAAAATGCGAAGTCATTGGCCCACTCTATCGCGAAGGGCCACAACTGACGTTGAAGTAAACGCTTTGATCGAATACGTTCTTTCGGGTTCGGACTCGAGTAATTCGGCGACCGGTCCGGCCGGCGCCGTTTTAGGTCGGCAATGTTTAAGGGCGGTTTTATAGTGTCCGGCGCAGAGGTCAACCTGGCCTCGGATACATCACCCCAGACCCCTTACGTCCCCTTGATGGATCGCGGCTCCCTCGGTCCCGTCGTACGCAGTATTCGACTTCGATTTCTCATCCCCGGATTACGCGCCAAATGGATCCATATCCATCGCGGGCGCGAGTAAGCGGCATCGATCATTTTTCCGGAGTGATATATTCAGCATTAACCCTCAGACTATTATAATATCCCGATAACGGAGGCTACTATAACTGAATCAAATTTGGCCCCAGGGAGTAAAAGAGACATTTCTCTACAAAGCTCTTTATAATATATGTAATATGTGTATAATAGCTTTTCTGTGCAGCTCTTATATTATATGTCAAATTATATTAAAATTTGAACATTAAATATATATTTGATACTTAAAAACTGTGATAAAAATTATGATAAAAGCATGATGCATTAATAATGCATATATTTATCTCTTCCTGATCCTATTATTACATAGATCCTAAATCACTTATTTTTGTTGATATACCTATTGTATATCAAAGATTTACTTGAAAACGAATCAATGTCGCAACTTCATTCCTCCGCTTGAGATATTGCGCCTTATCATAGAAAACACTGTTTAACTCTCTAACATCTTAATAAAATTAACATCTAGCTCACCCTTCTAGCCGTCATTGCGTCCGGAACTTTGCTGCTCAAAGATTTGCAATCAGAGAACTGCAGCAGCTTCATGCATGTACTCTCGATGCATCTTCTCTCTGTAACACATACAAAAATTGTATTAGCTAAATATAAATAAAATAATATACAGGGTGTTCTAAAAAGGTACGGCCAAAATTTAGGGAGATATTCCTTACACCTTTTTTTTTAATAACATCCAATAATATTGCAAGCTGTTGCTAACAAGAACATTCAGCAATATATATGTCTTAGGTATAAATATACATCAAGAAAGGTATATAACCACTGTCATATCCTTGTACAATACATATACATATTCACTTCCTTGAATATGCCATTCCTGTGTGTTATTCCATAGAATTATTAGCTTTATTATTTTAGTAGGTCTGTAGGTATCTTTCTCTTGAGTCTTCGTACTATTCTTCTTTCTCGCATAAGGTTGCCAGCGAAGATGTTGGGATGCTCATTTAATCTATCGCGATATCTCAGACAATATTCTTTGATTGTTTCTTTGATAGTTGGTATCTTTAGGTCTCGATGAAGTATGTCATTAGTGACATACCAGGGGGCGTCCGTAATTAGCCTAAGGACCTTTGATTGGTATCTTTGTAGTATTTCGATGTTGGAATTTGAAGCAGTGCCCCAGAGTTGTATACCATATGTCCAAATAGATTTTAGTATGGTTTTGTATAATAGTACTTTATTTTCTAGTACCAACTGCGAATTTCTGCCTATTAGCCTCACACCTAAAGGATGAAAAAATGTTATATGAACATGGATGCGGAAACGCTTTTTTCAGGAGTTAGAGCTTCTTTTCTGAGCTTCTTTTCTTTTGCTTGTGGGGACATTTTATTGCTTTAATATACTTAAAAATATACGTAAACACTTCACCAATATCAATGCAGTCTCTCTATAAACGTTCACATTATCACTTTCAAACGATCAAACAAAGTCGGACGAGATCAGACGAAAGCTAAAAGACCGCGATTGAATACCGAGAAACTCCGTTTGCGACGTTGGCAAACACCGTGCACTCCGAATGCATCGAATCGAAAGAACGGGAGAATCTTCGACTTTGATGTGACACGCTCTCACTCGCAACCGTGCGTCGGTCTTTCTCGCGTCATCGCAGACGTTTAATCTTCGAAGATGCGAGCACCACGACGTATTTACACGAACGTATCGTGGATTCGTTTCGCGGCCGGCATTTCGTTGTCACCGTACTTTTCGTTTGCTCTCGCAACGAACGACCGTAATGACATCCCGTGCGGATTACTTTTCGAATTCGCTGTGTTGGCGTACATCACAGATTTACATCGGATTTGCAGATTGCACACACACTGCGAGATAGAAAAAACTAGAACTAACAGGAATATTCACAGACTCGACTGTGGTGTCTGTATAAAGCTGATCGATATCACGAATTGTCATTGATGCTCAATGATAGCCGCATGAACAATAGAATTTATCGTAAACTTTATATAGAGAGCAAGCTTCATTTACATTCTCGTTAATTAAACACGGAAAGAATGGTTTTGCTGAAATATCTAAAAATTTGGCCAGATACAAATCTGAAAATAATTTTGTTGGGCCATCAAAATAATTATGTAGGACGCCCAAAATAGTTGCTGGAATATCAAAACTTTTTGTAGCATTATCATAATGTTTGAGCGTCCCACGTAGTTACTTTTGATGGTCTAACAAAATTATTTTCAGATCTGTATCTGGCCAAATTTTTAGATACTTCAGCAAAACCGTTCTTTCCGTGAACTGAAAGGAGAAATATTTTTATATAATACAATTATATAGTATTTCTAAATTTTCCACCAATCCCGTTCAACGCAGAGTCATGTCGCCTTTTGCGCTTTATATATTATAAATTATCTGTATTATATATATTCTTGCATGCTTGCACGTACGTACAGACACATCGGAATATATCAGATGGCATTTCGCTGTACGCTCCGCGACGCGCCCCATTCAGAGCCGCCCTAATAGAAAAATGTCACGGAATGTCGGAAATTGGAAAGCTTATTCATATTTTTTCGATACACACACGCACGCGCGCGCCCGGCAATGCGCGATATCGCGGATCGCGGCCGTATTTTCATTTCGCATGCCTAACGCGCGAAACGCAATCCTCTGCCTTCGCCTCTCCCCGCCAAGGGATGAGGAAAGGTGGCGAATGCCGCAAGGGTGCAGGATACAGGGGTGATCGAGGGGTGGAACAGGAGAAACGCGCGACGGCGGATTGCGCTGGTAAATGCAAGCCGGGGATGATGCCGCGAGTGTGGCAAGAGAGAGAGAGCGAGGAGAGAGCAACTCGCCATTCATGCGTTTCATTTCTCGAAAGCAGCCAACGCGTATATATTATACGTACATATGAATATATGTATTTCATAAAACGAGCTTTTTCAATTTCTCCACCCTGCACTGGGACGCGATTGAAAAATTGAACGCGCTCGCATGATTACCCGACTATTTACAATTGATCGCGAATTGGAATCGCATCTTAGATGCGCAGGTACAGAAAAAATTGAAAAGGATATAACGATATTTTCCACATTGCGAGTTAGTGGCATTCATTATTTTAATTTATGAAGAACAATAGCGGCGTACTAGTGCGAATCTATAATTTAGAATTTAGAATTGCGCGAGATGTTCGTAAAATCAACTAATTGTTACCATTATCGCGAGCAATACTTTTTAACAATTAAAGATATCAATGAAAGATTCCGCTATTAAATGTGAGCAAAAAAATTTTTTAAATTGCGCGTTAGTTATACTTGCATCTATTATTTAATTAGAAAGAAAAAATTGGAAACTACTAAATATCAAATAATATGAAATAAACAGAAATACAAAATAAATTTCACTCTCGATTATAAAAGTAGATAAAACGTTTGCAATAAAAGCAAGAAAAAGTGATGGAAAGCAGAATAGCTAAATATTGCATTACAAATACTGTAAATAGCAAATTTAATCATCAACGACAAATTATATCACTTAGATTCAACTTGACTGGCCAGATGTATTATAAAATAAAGCATTACGTTTCAACCATGGGTTTCGGTCCTTTTCAAGTGCGTTGATACAATGGATTACATAACATACACAGAACTATGAACTGTGCCCAAATAGATCATAGATATGTGTCGTACAAATAATAAGATGTTAAATAAGTTATATTGCCATATAAAAGCCCCACTAGTACGTCTATTCGTATTAAGATGTAATATAATACTCAAAGATGTAATATAATACTCTTACTTAACATCTTATTATTTATACGATACATATCTATGATCTATTTGGGCACAGTTTATAATTCTGTGTATGTTATGTAATCCATTATATCGACGCACTTGAAAAGGACCGAAACCCATGGTCGAGAAACTAGTGCTTTATTTTATAATACATCTGGCCAGTCAGGTCAAATCTAACAATAAGTGATATAATTTGTCGTTTTTTTATCTATTTACTGGCAAAGAAAAGATTTTATTTGTTAAACATCAACGTTACCTTGATCTTTTTAAAGCGCTATGCTGTTATATTTATAAATGTATCATCATAATTACAAGAAAAATATTAAGACAAAGATACAGAAAATAAACTCAGTAAAACAGAATAAAGAAAAATTACTTATAACATAATATTTCCTTGTGGAGTTAATTATCTCAAGCAATGATGAATCCAATCAGCTGGAAAACCATAAAAAACGTTAGACGGAAGGACCGGCCCTTCGAATCGCGCGTGTCCGCGTTTTCCTTCGGATGTGCGACCTAAAAATAAAAATCGTTCTTTCGGCAATGCCCATGTCACTTCTGGCAGGACGAAGAACGCGAGGGGACGCGACGCGAGAAACGGCACCAACGGGCGTTGGAAATTAGACACACGTTTCATTTCCTGGAGCGACTGCGATTTCCGTCGTGGCTTCAAATATTGGAAATATCGCGCGGCAGCGTTCAATTTACCGCGCGATCCAATCGGGTTTTATAAGCGCAGAAAAAGCACCCGCAAATATACACGCTGACGTCCGCCGCGACGATGACGACGACGACGACGAGAACGATGCCGGGCGCTTATCCTCGGGATCTCTCTGTCGAAAGAACGGTATTTTCTCCTATCCCTTTTCGGGACAGCGATGAGTCGGAAAATTTTTCTCCTCACCGAATTCGCCTAAATAGTAATCGAACGGGTAGTTATTTCCGGCAAAACCACGTTGCCATTTTTAAAACGTTTGACGAGATACAAAATTATTGATACTTTCTCGTACTTGAATATCATAATTTAATTTTATCTCTTATTCTTTAAAACTCTTACACTTGGCACTTTATGGTATTAACTCTATCTATCGCTGTCATAAATAGTTCTAATTTTATTTATTCCGCTCATTTTGATCTTTTCTCTCGTATATCCAACGGGAGTTAAATTACTAGAAATAAATACCGAAAAGAAACGAAGTAAGAGAATCGGGAAACGGTCGAGAGTGCCAAGCGTCAAATCCATGCATTACGACAGATACGATGAAGATAGGAAGCGACCGACGTGAAACGGAGGAGCGAGCGAGAAAACGAAAAGGTCGATAGTGCACTTTTATCGGCACCGTAAACACTAATATAATCCCGAGGTCGAAGAGAAAGAGAACGTGAAACGCAATAGACTGAGTGGCGGGTGTCGACGAGCACATACACGCGCACGCACACGGACCGAGGTGTTTTTTAGACGAAGTGGCTTTTTGCGGGCGACAGGGCATTTAAGGGAATTGCTCCCTAGCGCCTTAACTCGGCGCTGGGCTCTCGCTGCCCCTTGCGCCGAGGGCGGATGCCGGACGTCCACGTCGTTTTAGCGCCGAATGCGTAAAATCGCATTCTCGTGTATCGATTTTACGCGCCATTAAGCTAACGACATTCTCTTCCAGTACGGATTCCTAATTTTTTATGAAAATCTTGGAGAGATTACTTAAAAAAAGACTTGAACTGCAATTCATGAAAATTGTAATGAAAAAAGCCAATCTCTTCTATCGATAGTGTTGCATTTAACCCGACTGAATACGTTTTTTCGACATCTTTCCACTGAATACGTGGGTCTTTTGCGTCCGACGCTATTTTCCTCACTTTAAAGTATTTCCTCACTTTAAAAAATCGAAAAAAATTCATGGAACATCTGTCTACATTGTAGTTAATGATTTCATAGTCATTTTGATAAAAATTATTTATTAAATATTTTATTTTTAATGAATTCTGGACACTAACGAAGGAAAGACGTGAGTTTCTTTATTTTGGCTCGGACACCAACGACCTACGTATTCAGGTAGAGGGTTAAGTATTTGTGATTATATTTAAAATTTTAGTAAAATAAGAGAAAGATAGTGATTTTAAAATAAAAAGATATTATAAAATATAAGGAATATACACGATAAACATAATCAAAATAATTAATTAGATACATTATATCAGTCAAATGCGCAATATGTGCGAACTTAACTTACAGTTTTAGATATTTATGTCAACGAGGAAAGACGAAATGGAGGATATGAGACTTAATATAGAATTCCAAACGCAACACATTAAAAGCATAATCTCGTATTAAATAAATCTTATTTCTATACGCCGAAATATTCTTTACCACATCGGAAACATTCCATTGATATATAGGTATTCGAATCTTCAATCAAATTATTTTATCGACTGTTTTATCATCATATATTTCATAAAATTTGCGGTATACGCAATTTTCCGTACATCCGGCTCGACAAATCACTACCTAAAATCGTATCTTTTAACCCTGAGTAACGGTGTACACCCCCTAATACGTCTCTTCCGCTCTTTCTGGATCAGTCTCTGCCAATGCCACCTCGTTCCCCTTATCCTTAGTCTCTCCTTCGACGCGGGAGGTTTATCCCCGTTGAGTTATTTATGCGATTTTAGAACCCATGTGCGCCACCAGCCCCAACACTAACTGGATAATAATCCCGTCGGGGTCGTCGATCCACTTGAATGTCTTATCCGTAAAAACCATCGGTCTTAAACATTTTAAACTTCCGCCGATAATGCTCCACCTATTATCATATAATTTATTGGAATACATAAGATTATTCACGCACCTTACTAATAATCAGCAAATATTAAATATATTACGTTATTTTTAATCTTTTCTATCTTAGTTCTCGTTAATAAAATATTAATAAACATAAGCCGTTTATTTTAAAAAATTGATAACTTTAATTTTGAGAAATATAATAAATTTCAATAAATACAATAAACAGTAAAGGCACTAATAAGAGTCAAGCGCGGTTATTAGTACGCAGGTTATATTATAAGATTGTTATACAAATTAGTATATAAATGTCGAACATTTCGGCTCACAATTGAGCTATCTTCAGCAACCGATTTCTAAGATGATCGATTCAAGAAGTGTATAAAGAGACATTACGAATAAATTTTCATGAAATATTAATATCAGCTTGTGCATCAATTTTAGAGATAGTATAAACGATTTAAATTCTACTTAACCGAATAATACTCAGATTTATTTATGCAACTAAAAAGATTCTACTTTTCACCAAATAAATTCTTAAGATAATGTAAGAGTTTTCTCGAATGTTTGGCTCGCTTTAAAACATGTAACTTTGATTGTAATGTCGCTTGTTCCTCTCTTTCGCATCGTAAGATTTCCCTGCTTCCTCCTTTACCTTTCTCTCACTCGCAAACCGTCTTTTCCAGGCTTTCCAACCCCTTTCCTTCCCTCTCACTTTCTCTCTTTATTTCTCTTCGTCGCGCTTTAACGATCACAGTCGCTTTTCTCGATGTTTCACAAGGTTCACCCCCTTACGCGTTCTTTCTCTCTGAAATTTCTCCCTCTCGAATACAGCGCTCCCGAAGATGCGGACAAGCCCTTATCGCAAATGACTGTTTCCGTCGAGCACAAAGCCATTTAGAAACTCTAACGGCGTTACGCTTTGCCGCGATACTATGGGACAAGTGTCTAACGTGGAGGATAATAAAACGAGAAGCAGGAAGCAGCCAGACGGCGGAGTCGAAGAGCCGTATTCTCCGGCGCTCGTTTCTTCTCTCGCGAAGGGGTCATCGCGGAGCTTCGTTCGTATCGCATCGGTCTTTCCCTTTGCTAACGATTATTACGATCGTCGTTCGATTAAACATCATGACGCGTCGCAATCCCATAGCGGCGCTTCCACGATGCGCCGCACCGACTGATCCGCGTTGCTCGTGCCTAGTAATTCGTCTCGGCTCAGAGTGAACGATGACGCGGATTTATCTACCATAGAATTTGTTATAACGATGGTAGACGTTAAGCTTTCCCTTGATTAGAAACATCTCATTATTCAGCTATTCGCGATAGACGGATTTTGGCGATGACGATGCTTTCCTGACTTGGAATGTTTGTATGTTCATAATACCTAAGTAACTATTATACAACGTGTGAGAATATGTCGGAGTCATGAAAAGCAATATTCGTAAGAAACTGATAGAATCCTTTTATTGCTAAATTTCCGGAATAAAATAAAGACGAAAATGTTAAAAAATAGTATATTAGAAAGTATACTATATCAATCAAGTAATAATATAAAATGATAAGAGAAGACGTTAAAAGATCCTAGAAGACATCTGTTAAGAAACCGATAAAATGTTCCTTTCTATATCAACCAAATAATGAAAATAAAAAAGAGATATTAAACTCTTACAGCATCAGTTAAAAGGTCGCTTAAATTCCTGAGAAAACGGGAAAAATTAATGATTACGTTTATAATAATCTACCAACAATCGATTTTTCTGCGCCTTTTTTTGCATATTAACGAATTTGAAAATCATTGACAAACCAGAGCAACGTAAATTTATCACGTGCAGCGTGAGTATGCCGCATCCATCGGCCGGTACCAACAGACCCGCGCGTGTCTGCTACAACGGTATCGCTTACAAGGCTTACAGAGGAGTTCGTGCGTACGAGTTCGCTAGAGTGTATCCAGCGGGCACAACTGTCTACCCGTTACATCGACTCTGCGTTGGTACGTGCCTGGGGCTTCCTCTCTCACCCTCTGCTAACCCTCGCAGCCGCCAGCGCGGCCGCTCGCCCAACCCTAACCAGCGGCACTGCGCGACTCGATACCCGTAACTTCCGGTTTCAGATTCTGCATCGATAATACAAAACAACTGGTTCCTATGACATCGAACTCAGCGGACTGCCGATTCACCGATACTCTTGTTAACAATATTCTCCCCGCTCGTGCCTGCGCTCTGCCGATCGCTACCATCATTAGAACTTAGCGTAACGACGCACGGTTTCGTCCGCGATGAACTACCACGGCTAGACCACCGTCGCGGATTACAAACGAAACGTTTGTGAGAACGCGAGAATGATAAACCGACATCAAAAGCCTTTGCATGGTTATGCCGTAGCGAAAGGATAGGTGTTACGCTGAGTTACACTGGCAAGACATTTAAGTAATTCTGACTCAGCAATCTTGACAGTCGAGTATCTATATCTCTCCGTACCGCATAGTTCGTTTCACATGACTGAGATTGATCATATTTTAAAGTGCCATTACCTCTGTAACATTCTTTTTAACCCTTTTCAACTACATTTGAATACGTAGAATTGCGCATATACAATACACTCTAAGCCATCATATCGCGTGCAATTGGTTTTCTTTGGCTCGAATAATAATATCATGCTCTAAGGTCTCTTCTCGCGTGTCAACCGTCGTTTCGCTCGCGTTTTGCGCGACTTCGGACGATAGGGTCGACCATCTTCCACCCCCTTGAAGCCGCAGCGTGGGGCGGTTCTGCCCACCAATTAGTCTAACCGTGGCGCGCAGCGAGTGGATCATCTCCGACAGAGAGTTTCGTGTAGGTTCAAGCGACAGTCCCGCGCTCTGTGATTTATGTTTGCCATACATTACCCGGCCGAATAATCCCACGAAAGGGTGTACCCGGCAACCCCTCGCGCTCTCGCTCTACCCTCTATCGCCACTCTCACTCCGTACGCGATGGCCTACAACCCCTCCGCTCTCGTTCTGTCGTGCTAGCACTCGCTGATCACTCTATTTGTTTCAATTAAAAGCGTACGGGTGGCACCGATGTTCGTCGAATCGCCGGTTCTCGCCTAATAATTCAGTCCGCGAATACATCTGTAGTTTTTACGTCTACAGATTATGTCTATCGAGTAAAAAAAGTACTGAGACTGCCCGCTAATCAGAGATAGGATAATATATTAGAAACTATTTAAGCCTATTAATACAATATTTTAACAGAACTTTTAACACTTATGATATTATATTTTAAAAGTGCTCGTGTCTCGTAGGACTCATAATTCTCAAATTAGAACAAATGTATTTTAATATATGAGTATATTTTATGAAGTATTCATATATTAAAGTACCTAAATACATTAATATATTAAAGTACCTAAATAATTTCCATTGAGAATACATGCTATAACGTTTCAATTTCACAATCTCTCACTGTCTCGTTCTCACAATCAGCGCAATATCTCCCACAGCGAGATAAAAGACATCGAAACGTTTCAGAAAATGCAGCTCTGCCATTCTTCTCGCCAACAGCTGTAATTAATTAACGGATTAATACGCGATATACTCCGCAAAACGCGAATGGACAGGCTTCCGTTTAGAGCCCCGCAAAGTGGAAAATGCACGTGGATGATCTATCGCGACGTGGCGGTGGCTCGGTGAAGCAGAAAGGCTAATTCTAATTATGTGGAGTATCCCATTGCAGATTTATGAGGCCACTCGCACAAGTGCACGAGCAGTTCTCTCCCTCTCTCTCTCTCTCTCTCTTACTCCTTCTCTCTCCTGCCTGTGTCCTTTTCGCATATAGGTCCCGCCACCTTGCTTACCACGCGATTCGCCATAGCATTTACATATGAATTAAACTATTACACGCAACTCCCGACGGACTGCGTGGCAGCCGTGAACCTCGCGAGGTGTCCATTGAATAACGAGGGAATAATCTACGATAAATTGTCTAACGGGGAAAACGGTTTAAATCATGCGTAAATCCTTCCTCCTCCCACTCCTCCTCCTCCTCCTCTTCCTCCTTTTCCTCCTCCTCGTCGGGTTATGGACAGGTCAATTTTTGACGTACCATATTATTGATGTCTTACGTCGAATCGTTTTCAAAGCTAAATCAAGCATCGCGAGGTAAGCGTTTGCTTAACGGCTAGGCAGTCGCATAGCTTTCCGCTTGTCCGCCATAAAATTATGGCATTTTTTTCGAATGCGTGATGATTCCGAATAACGGCTACTGCAAAGACTTTGCATTTTCATAGTTCATGATACAAAGAGCTAACGTATGTAGTTAGATGTAATTACTGGTGATACATAAATATTCTGTAATAGTACGAGCGAAGACAACGCCATTAGACCATCAGAAGATGCATATACAAGAAGATTGTAAAATACAAATACTCTCTCAATACTCTCGCGGCTCTCTAAATTTCTACTAAAGTGCACGACACCGCTATACTTTAAATTTATAACTTGATGATAATAATAATAGATGGAATCGACTGAAGCACTGTAAGATGGAATATTGTTGCACCGTTTTTAAAACAGAGAATTATTGAAATAAAAAGCTCAGTCAATTCACGCATAATAGAGAACTCGTTCTTTAAACAATTTCATCTTCGAGAAATTATAACGAATCGTTACGTATAACGAATTAATAACATTGTTACAAGTCGCAGGATAATATTCTATCTATTTTGCGAATAATTGTATCTATATTTTATTCTTCACAAAAGTTTTACTACTTTGTATGATAATGTATTAGGAAGAAAATATGCACAAAGATATATAATCCTATTTTGGAATTCGACGAAATGAACGCAGTACGCTCAATTAAACAATTATATTTTCAAGTATGCTATTTATTTACGCGTTATCGCTCAATTTGGCATTCGGAAGATCGAACAAAAGACTCGAAATATAGCAGCTACCCTTTATTCTCTGTTCGAGGCGTGACTTTGCGGAAGACCCCTTTGACTTTATCCCTGATAAGTATAAACCGGTACGCTAATGGAAAGTGCTTAAATATTTAATCCAGCAGCCCGCGGGGACCCGACCGAACGCGTTCTACGTTCGACGCAGAGAAAATTTCATACGTTCTGACCAACGTAGAGAAAATTTCGACATTCACCTTAACGTATATGCTCTGTCACATTACATAATTAATTACTATGATAGTATACTTCATTTATATTATAAACTATTTAAAATCTACACTGAGAGAAAAATTTATGATATTCATGACTATAATTAAATTGTAAATAATTATGGTTAGGTGCACCATTTTTATAGTTATTACTGCTATAATGTTAGTAATAATAACAAAAAATAGTTACAAACACCACAATTTAACTATAATTATTATAGTTAATTATTATTATTCATTATAGTTGGAACCTTTTTTTAACTATAATAATTATAGTTAAATTATGGTATTTGTAATTATTTTTTTGTTATTATTACTAACATTATAGCAGTAATAACTATAAAAATGGTGCATCTAATCATAATTATTTACAATTTAATTATAGTCACAAATATCATAAATTTTTCTCTCAGTGTATATGAAGTAATCATCTGTAAAAGAAAATTAATATATACGTTTCAAACTAATAAAATGTACTTTGATATATAATATTCTGTTTTATTAATTATAAGAAAATCATCAAAAAAAGAAACAATGTTAAGAATTAGTAATATTAAATACTACACTAAGAGAAAAAAGTCGTATCAGCAACTAGAAGTTTGTGGACAAATAGCGCCTCAACTATGTGCTATAAAGTTGCAGTAACATCAACAAATAAGTTATATGAACTAAGAAAACATAGTAATATTAATCATTTATAGTAAATCGTTGGATAAACTACATATTTGTCTAAATATTTGTCTAAACTGGAAAAATGTTGTTGTCATAATATCTTACTTGTATGAAGTTTATATAACTGTGTAATTATAGTTGAGTCGCTATTTCACTATCAGTTAATAGTTCACAAATGTAGTTAGCGTGACTATATTTTTATAGCATTCAGTACTACTTTAGTTTCTATTACTTCGTAAAACTAGTTGCAACTACTTAAATTTCAGAGTTGCCAAATTATAGTTGCCAGAACTATTTCGTTTTCTCTCAGTGTACTCGAAAACATTTGAATGTTTTCATAAAAAAATGTACTTGTAATAATAAGACAACGAAGTTATGCAAACAACTTGAGTTTCATTTTTATCCTTCTGTTACAAAGTGATACGTAATCGAAGAATTATATTCCTTATATCTTACGCTTGCAAATGTCGCAGAGAATTTTTAAATCGAAAGTCGATTATTTGTACACTTTGTTCCACTTGAAAGCGCTCCTCTCGCGCCCGAGAGAAGGTAATTTCGCGACGTGTTCTCTCTTTCTCGCACACGCATATATCGCCGACTGCGTGTCGACTTGGCGAGAGCTAATGCGTGGCCGCATAGAAAGTAACGAGCAACCAAAGCAAACGAGACAGCCGGCTTCGTCGTCCGTGTGCCTGTAACTAGGGTGCAATCAATAACCAAGATGGCCGTGTACGCGCCCGCTGTAAAACGCTCGCGCCGTATTTAATGTTGCACGAGACGAACTAATGCACGCTCTCTCCCGACAACGAGGCCGACCGACCACGAAGCCCAATGTTAAAATAACAACATCGCGTCGCTCGTTAATCGACTGGATTAATACCCGGTAACGACGAGGCAAATTTCACGCGTTGCGCGTAAAAATCAAAATTTTCACGTTTTATCTCTCCTTGAAATAAATCAAATAGAGCTTTTAAATAATAAAGAAAACTAATTCAGATAATTTTCCAGAAATTGAGACAGATTTGAAACAAAATGAGAAAATTAGAAATTAATAGCGTAATGATAAATGTATAGAAAAATACTTCTATATAATTGCTTTTTTCAAATAATTATCTAAATAATACAATAATGATTAACCACGTTATAATAAGTAAATTAGTGATTCGTTTTAATTATTTATTTGCTTTAAATATATTCTTGTTCTAATTAATACTTATTCTTTGTAATTTAGATGGTTTTACTAACTTCGTCGCTCGGGGATTAATTTTTCAATTTTTAATTAGAAATATTACTATTATGTATTAATATCTGAACATTGCAGTATGGTATAAACTTAATAAACGTATATACTTAATAATATGTCGCTTTAATTTTAATATCTTGAAAGCTATTTATCATGCAGAGATTTAAAAAATCTCATGGTCGAAATGTACAAATAAAATAGAATAAAGCAACTTAATAAAACATCTGTCCTATTAAAAAATTGATACGTTTTCTTACAATACCTGACTTTTCTTACAATATCATACTTTCTCCTTTTTTTCTCATAATGTCACTCATCGACTGAAAATTTTCCAAGCTATGTTGACCGCGGTAAGTGCACCTTTTACGACATCCGTCGACACGGTGGACCGAAATTACAAAATTGCGCTATTACGTTCGGAATTGGTGTTACACAAGCAAATTGCCGAGACTCCTCGCAAGGAAACCGCATTATAGCTGCATCATTATCAATGGTCGCCGATCGATATTAGCATAGATTAGCGCAATTTTGATAGTGGCGTACGCGTCGCTCGGGCGCCACTTAAGGACGGTTAACCGTTCGTTAGCCGCGACGATCAAAACGGGGTTTGGCGGGACCCTCCGTAACCACTCCATGCAGTATCGTACTAATTGCGGCCGCGGATGGCGGTTACTGCTCCTCGGGGTTAATTCCCAGTGGCGTAGCAGCGGAAATCGCGCTACGCGATGGGCTGTCCGCGGGCCCGTTTCCCATCGCCCTCGCACCCTTGGCGTCAAAGGGTTAGACCAAAATCGCACGAGGAAACCGCTCGCCGGCCAAACATTAGCACCGTTGCAAGATGCTCGGTACTTACGCGTGATTAATGCCGGCAATTAAAGAAACGCGGTGAGAAACCGCGTGACGATATGAGCGTTGTTCCGCTCGCGCGTAATCGCCGTTTCAAAATCTGCTCGTTATCTTTTTTCCTAAGTCTTATTTTAGAAGAGCACAGGATAGTTTTAATGGAAGAATTTTGTCAAACACGTGTACGAGTCTTATTCCTATTCTCATTCTTTTTACGTTAGACTACACTGAGAGAAAACGAAATAGTCCTGGCAACTATAATTTGGCAACTCTGAAATTTAAGTAGTTTTGCAACTAGTTTTACGAAGTAATAGGAACTAAAGTAGTACTGAATACTATAAAAATATAGTCACGCTAACTACATATGTGAACTATTAATTGATAGTGAAATAACGACTCAACTATAATTACACAGTTATATAGACTTGTTATATATTGTTTATATAGACTTCATGCAAGTAAGATATGACAACAACATTTTTCCAGTTCAGACAAATATTTAGACAAATATGTAGTTTATCCAACGATTTACTATAAATGGTTAATATTACTATGTTTTCTTAGTATTGTTTTTACTGCAACTTTATAGCACATAGTTGAGGCGCTATTTGTCCACAAATTTCTAGTTGCTGATACGACTTTTTTCTCTGAGTGTATCTTTTGTTCCTATGTCTCTTCAACTATTCTGAAATTATACTGAGGCTGCGTTTCATTTGGTGCTCACTGCGCTCGCGAGCATCATTTGTCCTTGTTGAACATTTGAAAAACAACAAGGATAAAATGATTCCATGAGCGCTGTAAGCGCCAAATGGAACGCAGCCTGAATATTATAATGTATGTGTAAAAATATGGATATGTGTAACGTGTAGATATATGCGTGTCCATAGTATATTAAGCTTGGATTTGCTAATCCCAAATGACGGAGTCATCCCTGGAAATCTTTCAAAAGTTTTATTGGCTATTACAAATAACATCATCTAAGACTTCTAAAAAATTACTATATCTTTAATTTTTGGTAGCATTTTACGGAGCATCTCAAAATAAATTATCAATTACTCCAATCTAACTTGACCATCTATTTTACACATTTAAAAACTTCTTATCTAAATCTAGAGCTTCTCTAAATGATAGGCTTGTCTTTCGTTCACTTAAAATTGACTATTGTTACTTTAAATGATAACTTCCTATGCCGCTTGGATAACATATTAGATATACGCGCGACCATGATCTAATACTTTTTTAAAGGAGTTCGCGTCCCTCTCATCGTTCCTCGCGGAATCTAAACCCACGTGTACTCGACGATTTATGTATGCTCAGGGGAGACGGAGAGAAGGAGTGGGATCGGATGCAGAGCGAAGAGGGCGAAACGCCCCACGCGTGTCTGCGTATCGTTTACCCGTTATTTATTTCCCAAAATTTGAAAATTATACCGCATTTAATACCGCCGCTGGCCGCCGCTCCTCCTCCGTGTTTTATTCATGTCGCAATAAATAAGGAACAAAAGACTGTTTTCTGTAAAGTGACGCATCGGATGAGTACAAGAGGGAGACAGTACACTCCTTCTCCTTCGTGCCCTTTCACCCACAAATCAAACTGCGCCATCAGGCTGACACGATTTCGCGTCAATAACTATTACAAATATTTCCCTCATACATGTTCTTTTATTTTTTTAATTGCGACATACATTATGTGTTTCAAAAATAAATCTTGATTATTTTATATGTTTAGCTAAAAACTTATCGAAGCGCTAAAACCATCTCTATTATAAATAAAAAAAATATATTAGAAATATGGATATTATGCGCACTTTGCAGAACAAAAGAAGTTAATGCGATTTTTCCAAATTTTACGGGAAACCTCGTCAACGTAATCATTGCCATTACTATTCCGCAAGAACAATAGAAAGCTGTCCCACATTTCCAGCGGTCTCTTCGTCTTCATCCTCTTTTCTTTTTCATTTTTTTTTTTTTTACTTCGCACATCAGCGCACAAAGTAAATGTGAACGCACTTATACAGACGCAAGCGTACTTCGTCCGTAGTCTACCGCTTTTAGATGCAATCTTCTTGGCCCCGGCTCGGTAGCCGCTTAAATAATAGATTTTACGACGTCGTGACCAAAATGGCCACGTAATATAACTTGGAGGGTTGCTGTAAATTGTGCGCGAGTACGCGTCGCCGAAGTTCACGTAATTTCGGACCGTGCTTTACATTCTCCTACAAGAGCGTATCGTGTGTAAGTCATTACACGGGAGCACGTAATTGGAGTAACGTAAGTGACGTTATCAGCGCCGATCACGGTCTACAAGTGCCGAGATACTATATTATGTACCATTATCACTTCCGTTATTAAAGTAAATTAAGATACTTTTAAAGCAATGGACTTTTTATCTGTTTCCTGGCGTAACAAAGGCACGGTCTGCCACCTCTTTAAAATTTAACAATCCTACTATCCATTTTTTTATTGAATAGATTAAAAACCTGTCATCATAAATAATTTTTATCTGTTTGATAATTCACTTGCATAAAATTCTGAGATTATACCTATATTATAGTAAATTTCCGTTTTAGCATTAACAAAACAAAACTTATGCACTATAAAAAGTGATATAAAATTGAAATAACTGGCTAATTAATTCGTAATCGGTTTTATTCCCGGTAAGATTTAACTAAAGATCGGCTCACAAGACAATGGTCATCTTCAATTCAAATTAAACAATTAGAAAAGAGTAACAAAAGCATATCAAATCAAAATTGTTCGGTATATTAAACAAACTTTAATGTAAAGTATTAATATTACGATATTAATTGAATTTAACTTATATAAAATATAAATTTAAAAAATGTCTCTTCGTCGTGATTGAGTCATCGAAAATTAGATCGCGCGACCATCAAAGCACTATTCAAGCGAAAAGTCAAGCTCGCCTTAATGATGCAGTCGTGAGAGATCGTGGCTTATTAATTTTTCGAGAGAGGACTACCGCGCAGCGTACAGCCTCTCCCATCGGAGCGGGCGACACTATAGAGATAGAAGGAGCGGCTCTTGGCAGATGGTACCCGAGGGGATATCCTTGCCCGGGATATCAAGGGTTACCCGCTGCCACCACGGGGACAGTGGCAACGCGCGCGCAAGTAAAGGGTAACTGATTCTAATCACACGCCCTCGGTGTGCCGTAACCTACTACGGCGCTATGATGAATGGCCGGAATGCACCATGACTACCGAATGCGCGGCCAATGTGGCCCGCGATATTAATATCTGCATGATTGATCTGCAACTCGTACAACTTCGAAAGTGCCAAATGCGCCTAAGCGTAATCATCACGATGCAAGAAACTTGACGCACGGTATATGAAGCAACTCATCTTTTTCCTCTTTGTGTATGTACAAGATGACATCCACAGAAAATTATTCAGTATGATGATGGTTACAGTAATTACAGTTAAATAAATATTAGACGTGGAAGAATAGAATGAAATATATAAGAAAGAAAAAGGAATTTGAAAAATAACACGAGAATGCAATGTAATCAAAAATTCAATTACTATTACTTCTATTTAATAATATTTTCAAAAGCTAACGTAACAGTTTGTATATATGTAATATATTTTAGATACAAAGTACGCGGCAAAGAAATTTTTTTAAGGTATTTTTATTTCAATGCTTGCGATTGGTTATCAATTATTTACGCTAGCAGTTTCGATCATTATATCGCGAGTTTTCAGTGATTTTCATAGAAAGCAGCTTAAAAAATCGCGGCATGTCTGGTTTACGCCCGTGTTTATAGAAGCGGCACGCCAGAACTCCGGTATCCGATTCAATTTAGATAACAATCTCGATCGCCACACGCGCAATAAAAATACGCGGCTCGACTGTACCCGTGAATTATGGAGGCGCCGTATTAAAATCGTTTGCAATTTTGTATCTGATTGCGGTGCGCGACACGCTATATAAGCCATTCGCGTTTCGTTCTGCACGCATAATAAATTTTTTCTGGGAAAATTATCGTCCAATCCAAAATTGGTAAAACACAATAATTAGCCAGAAAAAAGAATGAAAATTGTATACGCGACATACAAAATTTCAAATATTAATAACATATTGTGTTATAATTGCCTCATTGCAGTGATTACAAGCAATAGAAATTCGTATTCAGTTAAAAAAAGTATTCAGTTAAGAAAAGTAAAGAATATTAGCCATAAATAAGCAACACTGTAAAAGCAAAAGCTTAATACTCATAATAATATAGGTAAATATATTGTACAATAATAAAGCGATATATTTCATTTCTTATTGCTATAATATATATAACTTATTCTTATATAATTATAAAAGACTTTATTTTAGCATTTTAAATTTTCTAGAGATATTTAGATTCTCTTGTATTTAAATGCGTAGAAAGAACTTTAGCAAACTCAAATTTTTTTAACATATCTCCTGCGATTGTGTAGTAAACTTTTAACAAAAAAAAAATTTCTGTAATGTTACCAGTTGTTTATTATAAGCACTTTGTATAAAACATATATCATTTCAAAACGAACAAGATCTCACGATAGATCTTCAAATGCATTATTAGGAAATTGCTGATCATGAATCACTATCGATCCGGAAATCGTCCATGTGGTGAAAGGCCAATGCGATATCATTCGCAATGTCTCCACATCCTAGAAGAGGACAATGAGAGAATGTCTATTTCTTTTCAACGCGTGAGACAATTTTGCTCTAGATAAGATCGGGGCGAAATCTTCCCTCGTGCCGCCGACGTAAGGGAGAAGGGAAGATGATTCCGAGATATCGCCGACATAAAACCTTTAAGGTTCAAATTTGCATGTTACAACCTGTACCCCACCTTCCTGATCCTCTCTCCCCGACGTAGACTTTCGCGGCCGCTCGTACGCCCCCGCCATCGCGACTGCCAAATCCGAAAGCTCAGCCTTATCCCAGCTATTTTGAATGTAAGATTCTCTTTTTCTCTTTCTCTCTTTCCCCCTCATCCTCGCATACACGAGTAATCTTACCCCATCCGAGGGCAACCAGAATTTCACCAGCCAACCCCGCGCGCGAGTCTCTCGAGCAGTCACTGCTTCCCTTTGTGAGAACAGTCTTTGGTCATTTCAAGGGTTCCGCGTTTAAGCCTTCTTGTTTATGGGCAAGATTTTCCTACTATTGATATCGGGAGACATAGCCCCGGTGATTTTTTAAACGGCTGCCAACCCGGAACGATCTTAATCTACGAGCAAGCAACGGACGCCGAATAGAAGAAAATATTTCGATCGTCACAAGCTAACATGTGTGTTAAATTTTATAGTCAAATAGTCTCGACAAATTTTTATTTAATTCTACATAACCAAGCAATAATCAACTCACAAGAAATATAATCCAGTAAAAACAAAAATCTTCGTTTGTTAATTTGAATCCTTCTAGTAAATATATTCTTTGTTAAACTAAATTCTATGTTTGTCCGCAAGTACATAAAGTTCCGAAAAGGATAATAATCCTAAATAATATTTCTAAATTATATTATTAAATTGTATATATATAATTCTAATTTTAAAGTTGAGAACCACTTGTCAGTCTTGCTCGAAGAAAGTCAAAGAAAGAAGCTAAGAAATGCCGTCGAGAGAGCGATCTTTCTAAGGTGCGGGAGAACGAGTGCTCAATTAATTGAATGCCGGACGTCGGAGTCGCGTCGTCGACAGTTGATCGCGTTAAGTGAGTGCTGTACTAATTGAGATCTCTGCGTCGATACTGGTGTGCATAAGCGCCTGTGCCAAACAATAACTGTTTGCATGAGGCCACCCCTTCTGTTTGCGCAGGCTGCGCAAGTACGACGAGGTGGTTGAAAATGAAGCACGCTCCGACGGTGATACCGACAGCGGCGGTAACTGAAGTCGGGGTAGGTAGCTCACGTCGCCCGATATCGAAGGAGGACTTTAAATTAAAGGACGTCGCGTCGTTGGCTCTATTCCGAGCAAACTCCGGAAAACGTTATTTGCTTACACCGCGACAAATAGAACCCCTACATCCACGCACATCCACAATCGCGCGCGCACGCACACACCGTTCACCGTGAGGAACGTCTTCCCTGTCATCCCTCTTTTTCGCTCGAGTCTGCCGTATCGCAAACGGCAATCTACATTGATTCTAAAAAATCGAAGAAATCGAATTCTAAGTAGTTAACAAAGATTAAAAGGGTAAATGAAAGCCTTTGTTATAGAAAAAGTTAAAGCTCATATATATATATCTAGAATGTTTAATTTACAAATCAAGATATTTCTTTGAATAATAACTTCTTTATAAACTTTTCATACATTTAACTCTCTCCGTGAAAGAAAGATATTATAATAATTAAATAAATTTTGAAAATAGTTTAGTTATATATGTGCTTACTAATGTTATCGTATTTTTATCTCTTCATTCGGAGGCAAGTCTTAAAGTTACGTCAAATAAATACGCGTAATCAGCTCATCAATCACGGTAGAGTATATAGTTATCGATGACCATTTGATAAATATCTATTGATGAAATTGCATACTCTCGATGTTGCAGCATCGAGAGAGTTTACCCGGTCACGACATACGATGGAATCGAGAAATCACACTCCAGCAGTTTCAATCACGAGAACATTAATATTCATGTAATTACACTGTTATATGTCATTTTTCACGACGATCAATTCTTCTCCAGGAGTTATCTATGCTTTTCCTTGGCCAACTAACTGTTCGGCTTGCTTTGCCTATTACATAAAAAGGTCGCGAAAGCACATACGCTATATATCATCAGAAAAAGTTTTAAAAGACTTTTAAAGACTTTTACAACTGACAACGAATAGCAAGCTGACAGCATTTATTTGATCGCTCCCCACTTTCGCAGATTATTCTTGCGTGTCGCATAACATTAACCTGATAAAGATATACCCAAGTTTTATGTGTTAGTTAAGCAAAGAAAACAAATTACGTAAAAAAGTGACATATCAAAACGCTTGTAATTGCAAATTAAATGGCAACATCTTGATATTGTCTTTAAAGAGCCAAATCAATTGTAACTTTATTTCTGATGCTAATCTTCCATGCGTCTGATGTGTGCGTAGACCTTATAGATATAAACTGGCAATACAAGTAAGATTGCGTTCGTACTTCTCTCTCTAAAGAATCTTGAAGTACGTTTTGCGCATGCTTGACATATATTATATTCACGCGCTATATGTTTAATCGACATGCGCAATGTACATTTCCGGACACTTTGAGAAAGAGAAGTACTAAGAAGAAAAGAGAGAAGAAGCATGTTTCTCTCTCCAACTTCCTCCGCACACTGTTTCCTATGCAGAAACTATAGCAATTGCCAGTCCATAAGGTCTATGGATGTGTGTGTTCATATATGATGTCAATAAGCGTAATGGGAAAATAATGTCTCATTCTTACGTATGTCATAACATTATAGTAAGACTTATTTTTGTCGACGTTCAAATTAATTATAAAACAACGACTCTCGTAAAAATATCAAAACAAACTGTATGTTACATGTAAAAGGATATGGCATAACGAAATTCGCTTAAAAAGGATTGCTATGATAATTGATGATTAAAACTCTACACGATAGGCGCATGCCGCGGATCCGAATACTTTTGTATTAAGCTAGAAACTAAGGGGAGAAAGCTTTACAGGGTTCTCAACGCGATAAATATCCTTTAGCGGCTTTATCGATTTCACCAGAGCCAGGAATGACGGATGACCTGGCGCGACTCCC
Organism: Aphaenogaster floridana; assembly: GCA_003063835.1. Lineage (NCBI taxonomy): Eukaryota > Metazoa > Arthropoda > Insecta > Hymenoptera > Formicidae > Aphaenogaster > Aphaenogaster floridana. The sequence goes on along the minus strand of NJRP01000103.1, from coordinate 226,140 downwards.
GGGGACAAATATTTTATGTTTTCTGCGCGCGATATCTGTCGCGCGTTATTTATCTCGAGTGTGTATTATTGTTGTTTATTATCTACCGCTCGGTACATTTAACCTGCATCATTTCCTCCCGGGACGCACAATGCCGGAGCAGCACCGAGATCTCCGAGACGAATAATGCCGCGGAATTTCCGGCTGCTGAAATTTCAACTTACGATGGACGAAAGTTGCCCCTGTGTCTCCCAACCTCCCTTGGACTTTCGTATGTCCCCGCGTCGTTTGTCATCGCGATCGTAGAAAGAAGTTTCACCGTAGGGAGGAAATAAAAAAATACCTCGACAAATAATACTCAGAGCTGGTATCCACGAAGAGGTAGAAGTTGTAGCTTTCACTCCGATCGAACATTATTTAATATAGTTATGTCAATAAGCAAGTAATAATTTGAAATAATTGCACGGCGATATTTTCACGAATGCTTATTAATGTATATATGTACATAAGAATTGAATTCTTTAATCTTTATAATGTAGCATGAAGGTTGTTAATTTATTTTCGCATACTAGATACGCTATAAAATGTTTCTATCTGTCGGCTGTAATCCAAAAATTGAATAATTTTACTAATTCTTGCATAAAGTTGCAAAACTTGTAAATAAGAGTTGGATTTTTAATTTACTTTATGTGGATTTCGAATTTATTTCCATAAAACGTATATTTTCGAGTTCTACCTCGCCCACAGAATGCTTCGATTCGCAATAACGCACGCGATCAAACGATAATCTTTCCGTTCTTTTATTGTGCGTACCAATCGTATAATGTCATGCTAGCAATTCGAACGCATTAATATACATGGGGTGACCGCGTGTGCATTGTGAAGTCGCAACGCGGGGACAACAGTCTCCCTAATTTCGAGCGTGACGCATTTCGTACGATAACTTCTTCATTAGCGTTCCCACGCGATCGACATCGGAGCGAGTGCATCGGGAAACAAAAGGGCTGACGAGCGATCGAGGATAACTCTTTGCCCGGTATTTCCGGAAACATCGACATTCGTTCGCGCGACACAATGGAGCGAACGTTTTTGAAACGGGCGACGAGCAGGTGTAAAATCACGATGTAACTCGTCCAGCAGATGGTCAAAAATCACGATGCGTGATTATGCTGGTTACCTGACTTTGCCTGACTGTCAGAAGGTGGACTGAGCATTCATTCAACACGAGAGGGGGTCGAGATTCGACTAACATATGTAAGGCACATGCGAGAAGTTCACGCATGAGAAACGATACGGTTGCTTCGCAAAGTTCCTGCTAATAAGCAATTTCCAACGAATTCATCCCAATCAGATTTCTTCCGCTATACCAAGCGCAGTTTTACTAAATTCGATTTAGATATTCAATTTTGATAATAAGATTATGTTAATATCTACATTATCTGATATAATAAATTAATATATTAATAAGATAATCAAAATATAAAAAGTAATAATAATATAAATATAATTCTCATTGCATCCCATTATTTCATAATTCTCATGTTTCATTGCCTTCAATCATACCTAATCTAATCGAGAATATGACAAGGAAAAGAGATCTTTTTATAAAAATCGATATCTATATCTAAAAAAATGCAATTTAATATATAAATAAAAGATTACACATAATAAATAATTGAATTTTTATTATAATAAGAGATTTTTCTCCCTCCCGCGGAGCGCAATTTTCGGAAATGGCGTAATTTCGTTGACGCGATTTATCTCGCCATGTGGAATATTATCGGCCGAATAATCAAGCGGCCGCACGCCGAGGTGAACGTCGCGAAAGAAGCATGGCAGGTGTCTACAGTTGCCCATCCAATCGGACGAATCTCGAATGGCATCTGCAGGGACCACAAATTCCCAACGTGACAATCGTCGCGTCCGTCAACGAGCGGGGAATAAAAAGAACCGCACAGCACACAGGAGGGTTCGGAACGCGCGCGCGGGGGTGGGCCGACCACCCAGCGTACCAGCGGGACGAGCGGCAAATCGACACTGGGTGTTTTAAAACGAGTGCTATCGATAATCGAAATCGCTCGGGGGTTGCGGTTGCCCGGGGCTTTAGGGTAAATCTCGCGCCACATTCGCTCCCCCGGTCCTCTCTCACCCTTTTTTGCTCCTTCTCTCTCCTCTCCATGTTTCTCTCTCTTTCTCTCTTTCTCTCTCTTTCTCTCTTCTTTCCATCCCTACTTTTCATCCCTCCCCTAGCCGTTATTCTTTCTCTCGCTTTCTCTCGTCACGCAAACCTGTCTTGCTCTCGTATACGATTGCGTCACATACACATACGTACACATGCAGACACTTTTGCCACCCCCGCGTGCTCCAGATCACTCTCCCGGTCTCTGATTCCAGTCTCGAGGGTGACCAACCGCGAACATTCTGATACCTAAGCTACCGCCGCGATTCTTGTGCGGTCTACCCCTAACTCGAATCCGAAACTCCCTCTCTTTACCTCTCTCTCTCTTTCGATACTCTTCGCAGGAAACGAGATTAACGGTCGTGGTGGCTGGCTCTACAAGCACCGTTTAGAACAGGACTATCGACGCGTTACGTCCGAATCCCTTTGACTTTCGTTTTCTTCTTTTCCTTCTCGAATATGCGACATAAACGTGAATGTGGAGGAACCAATCGAACGAGAAGCGACGATGTATTTAACTCGTGGAATCGGATCTTTTAAAGGTTTACCATTAACGTATTTACAGCGAAAGGTTTTCAAATAACATGAAAAACTCATCCGCTAATAAAAAATTATAGCACAAATAAATCAGTAGACGTCATATTTTTAAATATAAAAATGCTATTTAATAATATAAAAGTTTATTAATATTTTGTTACGTATAAAAATAAAATCGAAAACATTAATTATATCTGATATCTAATTAATTATAATACTACCTGATATCTAATTTATTATTTTAAAAATAATGTTCATGAGAGAATAGTCTAATTATAACAACTACTAGCACTTTATCAATTCCTTTATAAGACAGTTTTATTTTCTACGGAAAGCATCCAGAAAAAAAACGTGAATGCGTTATTTCTCTAATTAGAAATGATCTATAACTAGACATCGGATTTTTCATATGCAGATTGGTGGAAAAGAGCAATTAATAACTAAGATTATGTTATTTATAATATCCAACATATTTACACTGCAACATATGTTAGGTATAAATATGTTGTGGATATTATAAATAACATAATCTTAGTTATTAATTGCTCTTTTCCACCAATCTGCATATGAAAAATCCGATGTCTATCTATAACTTTCATTGAAGTATTGCTTAGTCGACTCACTAAGCGCGTTTTTACAAGCTCGCATATGCCATCGCTCGAACGCATGCAAGTAAGCGCGCGTGAACCGACGACGCATAAACAATTTCACGAAACCTCTTAAACGGCGAATATAATGACAACGCTGGTGATTATTTCATAATTCCGGCTTACGCGCGGTCGCGCGGTTTAATAAAGTTAACTTCGGGACGGAGCCGGGGAGCCGCATACCCCAATGATTCTTTTGATGCTACAGAGAGCGAGCGCGAGAGGGGTATCCTCGCGCACGAAAGGCACACCGCGACGCGCAGTATTTCCACCGAAATCCCGACGTTTCACGTGGTCGACGTAGCCGACGCTATTCCCTTTGGCGCGAGAGGTGAATTCACCAACGACAGTGCGATTCTTCGACGGTGGAACCCCTCAAACGAATTCGCGTATACACGTACACACGCGCGCGCTACCATGCGTACATAATCATCGCAGATGACAGAACGAGTTGAAAACCTTCAGCTTGTCAAACTCCCTCCACGCGAGAAGATAACGTGTCGGTGGTCTACATATATTTTACATACACGAGGTACTTAACTTTACGATAAAAACTCTTTTTTCACAAAAATAAAACCCTCTCCGAAAAAGCAGCAAAAGAGACAGTTATTTTTTACGTGTTATAATATGCAATATTAAAATGGTATTTTGTTTATATAATTATATATAGACGATAAAATTCAGTACTTTCGGTACTTTCAATTAATTTTTGATTTTGAAAACAATTTGTGTATTTCTTGTTGTTAAAGCAAAAGCTATTTTTGCAGGTAAAAGTTCTTCCCCCATCGTTCGATGCCATCCCAGACCTCCTCCTCCTTTCAGATTTCTTCATTGCACTCACACAATACTCCCTCGCGAAATTAATTACTATCATATGTGTATGATTAGAATACAATGATCGCGCAACACTTTTCAAAGCACTCCTGTACGCGAAATATTAATAAACAAACGACACGGCACTTACTTGGATCATTCGGACCGGCGGCGATTCATGTATTATCACGCACTTTCAATCTGAAAATAAAAGATAGACAAATTATATTTAATTGAAAAATTGAAAGCGCAACATGCACAGTAAAAAATAAAATGTTAATTGTAACATTTTTCACATGTCCCAGAAAGTCCACTCTAAATTTTAAGTTAAAATAACTCATTTATCGTGTGTTACTTGTTGACAAACTAGAAATGTTAATAAATTAACACTATACTTTACATTTATGCTTGTTCTTTGAACTTTAAGTATGATGTAATAATAACATACAAAATAATTCAACAGTTATATTAACACATGATATTAATAATTTTAACTTAAATTATATGTAATAGAAACATTTGATTTTAGTTAATTTGATTATTTTGTATGTCAAAGTTTACGATATTACATTATTTGAAGATTTACTTTGTTTATGTTAAAATGACTTTAAGACATGTTGATTTTTGAAATAATTTTGTTACAAGAACTCAAAATAGTATTCAATTTCTAAATGACATACATAAAAAGTTAAGTTATTACGTTGACATAAACGTAACACGTGAAAATGTTATGAAAATAATAACATATCTGTTGTATGTTAATTTTACATTAAAATAATATAATCAAATCTTGGTAACACAAAAAAATTTTAACATGTGGACACACAATTTTTTACTGTGTGAGATACATTCAAAACTGAGTTTTATAGAAATACACGGAGAAAATTTTATATTAAAAATTACTATGTATGGCAGTAGCCGTGGACCATTGCTGGAATTATAAAAATGTTTACTATGTTAATTTTTACTATGTTATCATATTAATAATTATTATACTCATTTGTGACAACATAGTAAAAATTTTTATAATTTCAGCAATGGTCCACGGCTACTGCCATACGTAGTAATTTTTAATATAAAATTTTCTCCGTGTAATTATATCGCCTATAAATGTTAAGAAAAACTAAGTTATGATTCCTATCATCTATCAAAATATGCTTCGTTAAAGAGTCGTCGTTTATGAATTGTTTCTCGTTATGAATTATAAGAATTTATTAATCATGTGATTTAATAGATTTTATTTGACTAACTTCAATGAAACTCAGCACAATGTTCGCAACTGTGTGAATGTGGACCTAATTTATTTTAAAACACCGTTATCATCAATCATATAACATTTTGAAATTTAGTGCCACTACGCTTTAATTGCGAAAAGTGGAGCTTAATTTGATTAAATAATCCACAGTTAAGTTAAGTTAAAGTGATGATTTCTGCAACATAGCCTGTCTAACATGTAGCAACGCAATCATGCAATCGACACCACGCCAAAGTCGTGTAATCGCGCGGCATGGACTACGACGCCGACGCGGTCACTCTTCAGGCACGTCATCCTATAACGGCTTAACGTAAGGACTCGACGTTCCGTTATATCGGGCGACAGGCCCGTCGAGAGATAAGGCGAGTGACGAGTCTCCGGTACATGGGGTGGTGCGACGACGAGATCAGACTCCGTGTCTCCGGGGGTCGATCACTCATCTCGGAATAGCGGTTGTTCGCCGCGGCAGCGGCCCAACCCCCCTTATAATCTTCGCTATTCTCCACCGACTATCTTACATCGATCATCCGGCGGGTTCTATTAAATTTTTCATTGGCCTCGCAATATACCGCGCGACCTCGAGGAGGTGGGCTTCCGCGGCCACGATCATCCCTATGCGTCACCCTGAACGATCGGACGCGACGCAAATAGATCCGAATGGAAGAACACGTCGAGAAATATGCACGCAGAGATATTTCGCGAAGAGATCTGATATCGATGACAGAATGAACAGAATTCCCGGAGGAATTCGGTGTCAAATGTTCTGTAACAAAAATTTAATCTGCGATTCTTCTATTCGTTACAATCCCCTAAAAAGAACGACGAAAATTTGTAAAATAATATCAATATGAAAAGAGTAAAGTGAAAAATCAATAGAAAAATAATTGCTCACTCATATGATCTCGATTCAAACTGGATATAATAGTTTTTCTTTACTTTGTCAAATAAGAAGCAAATAGCTTTCGTTGATATATTAGATCGATTATTCGGGTTTAAACTCAATTAGCACAAGTTAATTTTCAAACTTTGTACTTTCAGCGTTCAATCTCGTACGACCCATACGAATATATTACACAGAATATAGTTCCACAGAGTTACTACGTAAACCTACACTAACTTTTGAGTATGTGGTCATGTAACTATCAGAAATTGAAACATCACACCTGATGGGTTATAATTTTAGATTACCCACACGGAAAGAATGGTTTTGTTGAAATATCTAAAAATTTAGCCAGATACAGATCTGAAAATAATTTTGTTAAACCATAAAAACTAACTACGTTGGACGCTCAAACATTATGATAATGCTACAAAAAGTTTTGATATTCCAGCAAATATTTTGGGCGTCCTACATAATTATTTTGATGGTCCAACAAAAATTATTTTCAGATTCGTATCTGGCCAAATTTTTAGATATTTCAACAAAACCATTCTTTCCGTGGCAACTAACAGTTAATCTACGCTTAACAAAAATGCAGCTCATAATCATAACAAATTCGATTTCGACATCAATTCATAAAGTTGCACAGATTTTAAATAATTCATGCTAAATAGAAAATCTACTATTATTTAGAAAAAAAAGAAAGAGTTAAATGACATAATTTAATGATTTAAGCTAACAATATACACTTTCTTTTCTGAGGAGCGAAAATGAAATTTCTTCCCCATAGCCCTGGAGATGACCGCGTATAAGAATTCAAATATTCGCAACGTGAAAGAAGTAGCGAGAGGAAGAGAAAATCGGAGGCTCGGCAAAAGTGACGGAGTTATCAAGCGGAATCAGATTTCACGGAGAGTCCCGCTAAGGGAAAGGAAGTTCGAGAGGGCGGCGAAAGAGGAGCTCGAGCGAATAAGAAGCATTTTATGAAAATTATCTTCAAATAAAAAAGTAAAACAGATAAAAACTAATGTATGCGGGTGGTAGTGGCAGGGGTGGCTCTCTCCGGCGCGATTTACATAGCGGGGCGCCGGCGACGTATAGCGGAGAGAGCCGCTTCTTAGAATATATCGACACGCCTTTATGTAGAGTACATAAAATTGCTTTTACCTTCTATTAACAATTCATATTTCTTGCGCAAGAGTCGCTCGCGATAAAAAGTTATTGGCGTGGAGATTTCTGCGGCTTGCCTTGTATACGTTGCCACACCGACGCGGCGACGTACGGAAGGCAACCAGCACGATCACGGGGCCGTTAAACCACAACCGAGAGTTCCTCGAGGCGCACGTAGCTGCCATGGTCGCGATAATGCCGGGGATCTCCTTAATTGAAGAGTTCTTCGCGGAAACCGTTAAGCCTGTTTCTCTTGCGACCGCGTATTCTCACCGGTATTCGTTGTCGTGCGCATTATATCTCGTAATTAGATTTTTTTGATACAAAATTCATGAGCACATTTTCCTAATTCGCAAATACATCAGCTACAGCAGTGATATAAATCATTTTTCAGTAGTACCACTCATATTTACCTCAAATTATGATAAAGGAAAGCTTCAATTCTAAACCTTCACTAATACAATCGGAGAATATAAAATTCCACAAAATTCCATTCTTTACTCATTACATTTAAGTGATAACGCCTTCTTTTTGCTCACTTATAATTTTAAAAGATAATTTCTGTATGTGTGTTAATAATTGATTTCAAAGTTATATAAAAAGAGATACGAAAAAAAGAATTTCAAACTTTAATTCGTTTATGATATAAGGTGAACGTCCCAATGACTGGACATGAACTTATATCCAAACACTTACACAAAAACTTGTTATTATTAATCTCAAATGCTTTTTTTATTATAATATTAAAATTTAATTGTGTGTGTGTGTGTGTGTGTAATCTTTAAATATTTAAAAATTACACAAAAGCATTTGAGATTAATAATAACAAGTTTTTGTGTAAGTGTCCGGATATAGGTTCATGTCCGGTTATTGGGACGTTTACCTTATAGAAAATATTCTATATCTTTAAAAAATTTATATACCGAGAATTATCAATACATGTATGCGTTCAAAAATCATGATTTCATCAAAATAATTAAAAATTAAAAAATCTTTATCTCTGTTAAAAAAATATAAGAAATAGACGTCACGGTCGATTGCGATACGTACGCGACTTTTCACGCGCAATGATTTAACCGAATCATAGTACGAAATCAGGAAGCGCCTCGTGTTTCCCTCCCTTGTTTCGTCGCTCGATGCTTCCGGGGTGAGTTTTAAAAGCAGTAATTACTTCCGTCCGTTTTGTTCACCGCGCTTAATATCCGGAGCATTGCGAGACCTAGATCCAGGTGGTCACCACGAAAGTCGTCGCGAACTATTGTTTCCGCCCTTTGGATTATCATGTCGTTTCAATTCCGCGCATCGCCAGGTGCAATGCTGGCACGATTGCAGGTATCGGAGTATATGCATACATACATGCACACGTGCACGTTCGCGGTGGAACTTCGGCGAACTTCGCGGAAGATTACAATCGACCCCATCGCATGTCATGATTGCAAAGGGCACGCAGCAAGAAACGGCTTAAATAATTTAAACGAAAATTTCTTCTTTGTATCTCAATATAAACATAATTTTATTTTACAGTTATCACATATCGTTCCGTTGATAGAAAAGTAATACTCATCTCAAAATTAATAACTTTTCAGTAGAGCATTTTCAACATTCTAAATTGGAACAATGTTTTAATTAGGATAGTGAATATGCACAACTTCACTTTCTTTCCATGTTATACTTTCAATAAAAAAATATATAATAAAATAAATATATTAGTCTTTAGGGAGTCGATTTCCCTTCCATTATCTCAAAAATGTTAATTTTTTATTTGTGTCACTTTTCTTATCAACGGAGCGATATGCGATTTTAATTGATATATTCGCAGATTTAATTTAATTCTCAAAATAAATATTAAAAGCGAGTAAAAGTGAGTAGACCATCGTACACAATCGATACTAACGCGGGGTATTGGTCAAAGGGCACGCTGGATATCGATTGCAACCCCCATCTTGAAGGTGGAGGCCGGGATTCTGACCGAAGTCACCTTCGTAGACTTCGAGAGCGTGCTTGATATCACGTGCATGAAAACGTAGGTCGCGCGAGCCGTGCACTCTTTTAACCGTACGAACCAGACAATTGATCGGCTCTGGCGATTATTTATTTAAGATTTTTCAATCAATAGCGCAAATATCGTCAGACGCATTCGAAAAAATGTTGGTGTAAGTCGGTACAGAGTTATTACAAAGGCACCTTTATTTACAAAAATTTACCAATTTAATTAATATTATGAATAAAAATAATAGAAATACTCAACTTTAATAACAGTTTTTAAATTCATTATAAAAAGTAATTTACTATACTATATACTAGGAAGAGAGAGGATGATTCCGGGACAAATGCTAAAATGTCTAGAAAGACCGAATATATATTCTCGTACTTGTACAAAATCAACCGTTTACTTTGCTTGCTCGTTCAAGACTAATCCTTCGCTCGCGTTAATAGCAAGACGAAATGTCTATGATCACACAATAACATATCCGAAATGTACACACAGAGAATTTTCTCTTAAAATTTACCCTGAAATTCATGGTAGTCATAGGACAACATGGTATTTCGAAGATTTTTATGCAATTTTCTCTGATTAATATCTACCACAATAAAAAATATTAATATCTACCACAATAAAATATAAAATATATTTGATTAATTTTACTAAAATACA
>NJRP01000103.1:199758-215839 GCA_003063835.1 Aphaenogaster floridana | reverse complement strand
AAACATAGTAAAATTTGTAGTGAATTTTGCGGCAAAATATAACGAAAAATTCTCTCCGTGTAACGTCCTATTGTCAACTCTAACGCGTACAGTTCACCTACAATACATACATAAATAATAGAATCTATTAAAAGATCCAATAGAAGACATAATAAATTTAAAAAAAAGGAGAGAAACAATTATAATATATATATATATATATATATTTCTCATAATAAAAATAGATTTCTTGATACGTGCCCAATCTAATCATTTATAAATTCTTATTGTAACAATAACTTATTGTAATTATAACTTTCTCCCTCCCTGTTTTATATATAAAAAATCTCTAATCTTCATATACTTCTAATATTAGTCGCAAATCATTATAATCTCAATAAAACATTCAAATAAATCGAACCAGTATACAGTATATTATGGATTTCATATTTGACTTTTTTCAGAAAATTGTGCAATAATTAACAATTATCATAAAGGTACTACAAAAACCATCGGAAGATCGTTTGCCAAGTATTTCCGAGATTCCTACAGTCAACGAAACGAGACGTGGTCAGATATTTATGTTACGAGCTAAGAATTAACTTGCTCGCGCAGAATCTAGTAGCCGGCATCGGGCTGCGCTCGTAATCCGTCGGGCGTCGATAAATATTGCTGTTGGAAAAAATAGTGGCGGTTGTGTACGCCGGCAGATAGGTACACGGTGAATGCCCGCGATGAATATTCGCGCGGCGACTGCGAACGCTCGCGCACGATGGTAACGGTAGCTGTAACTTATCCGCTGAATAGAAGATGCAGTAAACGTTACGTACGTCCGTAAAGTACGTGACGTTATTGCGCGAATAAATCGCCAGCGCGAGCGAGCGAAACCTTGCAGGCATATTCCCAGATCGTAGCCGCGATTCGCGTCACTGCGAAGCCTAATTATATTTTACATTTACACGAAAGGTTAACGTTAACAGGCACTTCTGCGTGCTCGACCATTCCGGTAGCGAATAAAATGCTTTGCGTTAAAGTTAAAATTTTGTATTACGTTTGTCGCGACGAAAAGAGAAAATAATCCCTCGCAAATCTCTTTGCGCTTCACGCATTTTGCACGAGATGCATATAAAATATGAAAAGCCCGCGCGCAAGTTATAAGTACTTTTAAGAACATAATACTTTAATTATTAATTGATAAATAGAACAAGACAGCAAGATCTGCATTATTCTCTTTCTATCGTTTCGAGCAGAATTGTAATGCTAATAACGATAAGTATAAATTGTGATACACAAGCTGCAATCTTTCAGATTTTTTTTACATCGCCGTCGTGGCAAACTCAGTGAAATGAGACCGTTGTTGAGTACATACTATCATACACAAAAGAGGGATGGGTGGGCAAAGGGTAGAACGGTGGTTAGGGACGCTTTGAGCTTACCGCGGCTTTGTGGATGCCCCTTGTGGGTTCCGCGTCTGCGTTTAATATTGCCAAAGTGCTCGGGCAAAAACCGACTGAATTATGAATTACCCCAGAAACGAATCTCGAGACATCGTGCACGCGGTTGTCCAGTTACAAATCACGAATTTGTATCGACCATAAATAGCTACGCTAAACAGTTTTTCCGTTGAAAGTAATGGAATGAGAGTAAAAATATAAATATTTATTAAAATCAAATTGTATAGTAAAATTATATTCTCGGATGAATATATATATATTGTAAAAAATCTTCAATTCTGGCAAAACAAAATTTTATGTCATTTCTGTTCTAAGACTTTTTAATTAACAGCAATTTTTTCAAAACATAATATGTACTTCGATACATATATGGTCTATTGCAAATAGTTAATTTTCAATTTTTCATGTTTTTTAAATTTTATATTAAGCTTTTCATTTAATACTAAAAATGTATGTAATAATCTAAAGAAATATAATGCAGCTTATATAGAATAGTTGCTATTTCAAGCTGCATCTATCAAATTCGCATATCATATTATGATCATGTTACATATTGCAAGGTAATAATACAATTTTATATGAAGCAAAAATCGATTTCACATTACTCATAGCACAATTTCATCAAAATGCTCTTTGAAATTTTTCACGTCTCGACTAAAAAGAAATCATATCTCTACAGTTTATTTTATTTATCATAGAACCATTATAGAGGATAAAAAATAATATAATAATAATACTTTTCAGTGAAAAATAAAATCGAATAATAAGGATATCGTATCTTGAAAAAAATATCATAAAAAGAAAAAAAATCAATTTTAAATTTTGTATTTTTCTTTATATAGAGAAATCTTTTATCATAGAAAGATACTGCAATTCAAACCAACAAAGCAACAATTTCAATATCTTAATCTTTGTATTCAATATAAACATGATTTATAAAATACACTCAAAAATACACATCAAAATAGACGAAAATGATATATTATTACTGTAATATTATAATTTTTCTTAAATTACTATTAAATGATACATAAAATTTTTTCTACTTATTTTAGATCTTTAAAACATCTTCTACTGAAAAAAATCACTGTTCAAGTTATGACACTTTTCGTCCCGAGGTGCGATATGCAATCTGAAACACTTCAATCTAGATATCTGGTCCGACACATGTTTGCGTCGTTTAAAGAAAAAAAGTACCGTTCTTCATTTCCTAAGTGGATGGTGTTATAGATACCACTCTCTTGTCAAAAACACCAATGGTATCACAGTATGTCGTACTTGTACATGATACCCCTACTCCGAAAATGCCATTCGCGAATTATTATCGAGAATGAAGACGAAGATCGACGCGCTGGTTGTTCGCTGTCTATTACTTTATAAATGTCGAAAAAGGCTAAAAGAGTCTATCTAATGTCAGGAAGGGTTCGGTTTAGTTCTGTCGAAGCGCGGAGGAAATGTCAAGACCTTTTCATCTCTTCGATCGCTCGTATAACTCGCGCAGGTCGTCTCGGCCCACGTATGTAGTCTTCAACGCGCCCAGTCATCGATCGACGTACGCGTTCTCTTAGCTTCAAGTTGACAGAACAGCATTTAATATCCGGTGATGATAAATAAGCGTAGCGAACCGAGCCTTAAGCGAAATGTCCAAGAGGCGAGATGCGTCATATCCGAGAGCGAGAGACAATAATACGAATAATTTCGAGATATCTTTTCCGCGTATATATTTTAAAATAAGTTAAATTAGGTGTAGTTACACACACATATACCTATAGATAAACAATATTAGAGTGAAAATCTTTAATGCCCTATTTGTATCATACAAATTTCTTATTAAATAATTCATGGAAAATTGTAGTTTTTTATCAATAATCTATTTTCGTATTAAAAGTTTAAACCTTTTTAATAACGTGCTGCTTTAATTGCACATTATATAAGATTTTGTAATAACTTTGTTTATAAAATTTTAATTATTTAAATCTCAAATATTTAGACGTGTTTTAACGATAAATGCTACTTCATGTTCCATAACGTAGTCAGTGATGTCAGTAATCTATCTCGTTTCGTTTAATAGCAGCATTATCCATTCTTCATTTTGGATTTATATACGGTCGCGAAATGACAGTATAGCATTGCAAAACAACAGGTTGGTGGTGCAATCCGGTCGAACGCTATCTCTTTCATTCGCGCTTTCGTATCTACGCGTATGCATCTATCTGTCCACACAATCGCATGAGTGCTTGCATGCTTTGATCATCGAATAAAGAGAGAACGAAGGAACGAACGAGAGCGAAAGGAAGCGAACGTCCATTTTTCACAGGCATATAAATGCGAGTTATTAATACGCTGGTATTGTACGGCACAGAGAAGGTAATTAGTGGCCAGTTCATCAGTCACTCGGCCAGATCCCCCGACGGTCGAGGGAAAGAAGATCTTGCTCGGACCTAAGCGAGAGAAGCCTAAGTTCCCATCCTCCTCTCAAGGTTGCAAGAAAGATTAGACGACTAATGAAACCACGGTTGGTACAAGAAGAATGGAGCGAACCGAGCACGATGAACGGAAGAGAGAAGACGAGAATGATGCAAAGCAAAAGAAGAGAAGTAAGGAGAGAAAGAGAGAGATTGCTCTCTTGGTCCCGATTAACGAGAGTTGTATTTTGTGCCTTGATCACCTGACTCCAAATTTTTAATTAGGTATCAGCGATTGATCTCTCGGATCGGAGAGAAGATGGTAAGATAAAGTATGAACAAATTAAAGGAGTATAATATGCTTAAACGGATTTGGAAAGAATATTTATTCAAATTAAACTAAGAAAAGTAAAAAATTGGAAATAATATTTTCAAAAAAATCAACTTGATTAAAAAAATTTGTAATAAGAGATGCAATAGGTCTTATCCATACCTATCCATTCCTTGATTCTCAATTATCAAAGTTAAACTTGAAAATTTAATCTCCAAACTATTCGAGATTTTAAAAGCTATAAAAAATCTTGAAAAATCTCACGAATAATAATCTTACAAGTTTTTCTAAGGAAAATCGTCTTTGGGTTCATTAGAAACTCTAAGTTTGATGAACAGCATAGTAGATCTGGATAAGCAACGCGTCATGATAAGCAACGTCTCCTCATCTTGATAAGCAATACGTATCTATGTGCGCGAGGGAGATATTAATGGCAGCCGCGTCGGGAGTAGCGCTCGTCAGTAACTACGACGGGAAGCCCAGGTCCAGGTCGACGTATTAGCTAATGTGTCGTCGCGATTACCGCACCTGGAGTTAGTTGGCCAGTGGCGCAATTGGCGGTGTGTCGCATCTACACGCGTGTCCGGGCACGGCCGCGCACGCGTTGATACTCACATGCACGTATCGCCCCGAAGACAGGAAGCGTAGAGCGTTGATTGGCTGTCCGGAGGCGGTTGGAGCCGACTGCGTGACCTCTGACCCCACCCCCGTGGGGCGCGCGCACGTCTCCAACCCCAAGGAAGTAATTACCTTGCCACCCGCGCTCGATAACCGACGCTATCGGATGCTCCGTTCTGACGGCCGGATGACACGGTCGGGTCGCCCTGGTGTTCACGAGCACGCGCCCTCGACGATACGTATATATGTCGAAATCGAAGATGTCTTAGAACACGAGGTATACAGCGAATTATCCTATACGGCGACCCACAAAATGTAAAATCATCGGAGGATAGATTGATAAAATAATTAAAAAGCAATCATTTATAAGAAAAAAAACAGGATTAATTGTGTCGTAACTTAGAATGCACTGAAGTAATGGATTAAAAATTTTTGAAACTATATATGCTGCATAGAAAAATTTAATCAGCTTGATAAATATTATTTCCTTGGATATATTAAATTAAGCCACTATCTTTCATCCGACATGACGCAAAGTTACCTCTGCTGGCACAATCTAACTTTCTTGCAGTCTTTAACGGACAAAATTAACGATGCTTCTACCTTGACAGAGATGAGATAATGAGATGGTGGCGAATACATCCTTTGATGTGTATAAATAAATATGCACTCGTTAATACGTAAATAATCGTGAGTCTCGTATAATCGATCCTTTCATCTCCGCGTTAATAGTATTATAACCTGCCAACGTTCATTTAGAATAAGTTCTTCGTTAGTGAACATTTAAACATAACTTCATTCTGAAAGTAATTTTTAGAAATAAAAATTTTAATTCAGAATGAAGACATATATATTAAGAAGATAATTGCTATTCATATTCATATTCACATTATTTTATATTTAGTCAATACTAGTTAATTCATCGTTACTATATATATCTGTTTTTAATATTTAAGAATTATAGAGAAATTAAAAAATCGCTATTTTAAGTAATTACGTATATTATTATTGTAAATAGTATTATCAATTAAAATACGATTAGTTCTTAATAAGCGGTAATTGAATATATGATATAAACTTGTACAATGATATCCAATTGCAATTTACTCGAGACCACTCTGTATGTATTTTTAATTGTTTGCTCATTGCTCATTGCTCGTTTCGACTAAAACGAGCAATGAGCAATGAATCAATGTACGAGTGATGTGGGGGTGGCTTCGGCTGACGCAAGTGATTCCGCCGACGAAAGTGACGGGGGTAGTTTACGCGGCGCAAAGTGCAAGAAGAGAATCGCGCATAAGGTCACGCCGCGGGGTTACGCCAAGCAGACTCCTATTGGCAGGCCAATACCAAGCAAGGTTCGCGATTGGTCGAAGGTCGTGGGTCGCCTCACCTACCCCCAATCCAACGTGACCTCCCACGCGAACTCGCGAGATATAACTGCCACCCTTCTCCAGATTTGGTGTTGGGGGTTGCGCTGGCTCGCGTATTCCAGCCAACAGTGCAAAAATCCAACCGAACACGGGGGAGTTATTCTGTTCAGTGCATCTGATAATAGAGATTAACTGCGACATGGTCAAAAGGAAGTAAGCACTCTATGTGCGCCCTTCTCTTTCGCGGAATTAAACCCTTCGAAGAAGAACACATCTTTATGTCATCTTTATGTAAAGATAAAACTAAATAGTGTTGCGGTGATCTTAAAATATAATTTCGAATGTAAGCTTATATCTTGCATAAACTCTGCACAGACTCGACAGATAAACTCGAATTCTCCAACTTCCAATTGCCACATCCCAACTCTCGAACTACCACGTCTTAACTCCCAATTGAGATTTATACTATCTGGAGAATCAGTAAAATTAAAAGATAACGAGGACAACTGTCTGCTATATTCTCTTGTTTCCAACTTATCCCTTTAATAGTCTACTCGAGGATCGAATGATATATCCTTGCCTCGCGATACAGTTGCGCACATCCGAGACAGGAAAGGTAGGAAAGAAGGATGGACTAAAACGAGCGTAAAGTCATAATGCCATTCATCAGACGGAGGACAACCGGCAAACCGCGGCAATTAACTTCCACCGAGGGCTTTTTTATCATGCGGCAGTATTATTAGACAAGCGGTCAACCCTCGGCGAACACGAGGGTGAAAATGTCGTGTCGCGCAGATGCGGTAATCCAAATTTAGTGCGATATAAATACAGCAGATTAGAGCGACTGCTCTATTTTTTTTATTGTCTCCGTGATCCATGACACGATGTTACGAGAGGCGAAAAAAGTTACGACTGAAACGAGGCGTGGAGACAATCATATTACATTCATACTGTCATAAACGATCATAATAAAAAAATGGATTTTAATGAATCAAGTTTCAAATGAAAGTTTAATATTTGTACGTTGAAAGATTCATTTGATTACGAAAGTTTAAGTCCAAGCTAGTCAAAATATCCCTCATCGAAATGTGATAATACCCGATACGAAATATATTTTATATATTATACAGAAAACCATATTTTGTATGTCATAAAAATTAATGATGTAAAACAATAAATAATTAAAAAAGGATAAATAGAAATGTTAGGATATAAAATATATATGTCATATTCATATATGATGTATAAAGCCTGAAAAATTCTTAAAAATATAGCTTTTATTCATGCAATGTGTATTAATTAACATTGTATAATTACCACGATAGATCACGTAATGTCAAATTTTTCATTAGCATATGTAACAATTGGCATTCTCCGCGGCTTGCGATATTCGAACTGTGTAATTAAATCTGAAGCGTGGAGGCTAATTACAATGGCCCTTCGCAAATACGTCGCTCATTACGATTTAGTAATTGTTCCAGCGCGTAATAACGCCGGTATCTGTACAGTATTATTGTTCGGTAGGGTGTTATTGCCTGAAACGCGTATAACGTAATTACTCTAACGCAATTAGGAGTGCCGCACATTGGTCTGCTTCTTGTCTCTGAAAACGGGCCGCTCTCTCGACACAGAGATTGGATTAACGAATATTATGAGCTAGGCGTCAAACCGAAAATCGATATCGCTATCAACCGCGATTATTAAATTCCATGCGCGATGATGATTACTGATAAAAAAGTAGATTGAAATACAGACGATTTGTTAATCAAAACATAATTTCGCATTTTCATATGAAAATATTACGCGGAACTAAATAATCCTAAAGTTACATCAATTATATGTATACTAACGTGCAAAGGCATCTGTATTTCAAACAAATTACTCTCGATAGAGATAAACTTATTTCTGCATAAAATCATTTAATTCTTCCATTGTGGATTCAAACCATAGCAGAATATTTACTTCTGTATATTATAAAATAAGTTCTTAAATTGGATTTTATTCTTATTATATACCTGTAAACTCCAAAAGATTAACACATGTAAATGATATATAACAAATAAAAAGGAAAAATATATTTGTGAAATACATGTTTATTTTCATCCTGAAAAACACATTTTTTATTTGCATAAATATTACAAATATATATTATTTTATATCTCTATCTCTGTAAAAATAAAATAAGATTAAACATAATTATATTAATTAATATATGTGTCATCAAAAGAGAGAAGACATGTCTAAAGATCCGAATAGGCCCAGTTTCTGAAGATCTGCAAATAAAAATTACAAGAAATGTTGATATAAATGACTCTTCTTACTCATCATACTTAACCCACATTAATTGAACACACATCTTCACTATATTGCAGAAAAATTAAGAATAAGATTAAAATATTTATTCCGGAATTTTCAGCAATTGTCAAAATAAGAATAAAAATAGTGTTCCAATTAAAATTCCGAGAACAACAGCATTCAAGTCCATAAAGACAAAAATATGTAGTGGTAAAATATATATTCTTTCTACATCATATAATGTAATACAATGAGTTATATAATGAAGAATTCTATCTTTAAAAGAAAATTGATTCGATCTAATTCTCTGATTCTTTTTTCCTCTCCATTCCGAAATCAATCCTTTAAATATAATTTTCTATTTTCTGCGATACTTTAAGATGTTTGACCTCGCATTTAAAATGTACAAATTATAAATCACAATCACAATCAAAAAGTTCAGGATACTGCATGCATCCTACAAGGGTACATAGCGTGCGTTCTGCAAGGATACATTTACAGGTAAAGTATTAGGTGACAATTATTCGAGTATCCCTTTCAGTTTTAAGGTTTCTGGCTAGGACTTCTCATACTCGGGCGACTCATAACTGCCAAACCACAAGATTGATATAAGAACACCATTTCCGCTATTGCCAAAATGCAGCCCTTCGTAAAATGTTGTAAGGCGCACGTGCACGTGGAAGAAAACCGCAAAGTAAAAGTAAACTGCACGTATTAATCTCTGTATGAAGAAAACATCGATCGTTTTTAAAATATCCTGAAAGACGTACTGTCTATCCAAGCTAGAGAAAAATAACAATTCTTAGAATATCAAAATACTAATTCTTTAATAAACAATTATAATTTATAAAAGATTTTAATCAATAAAAATATTTCATTTAAAAAGTTCAAAAATTGTGAAAAAGATGATATACTTATACAATTAATTCCACTCGGCAAAGAACATCTGTAGTATCATATATAATTCTGAAACCAAAATTATATAACAATAAATGAGTTTAAATACACACACAGAAAAAAGAATTTAACTTAAACATATAATATATTTTATGTTTAAGTTAAATAAATAAATACTTGAACTAAATAAATTGTATTTAGTTGAAAGATTTAGTCAAGTTAACAAATTTTTTTTTCCGTGCAGCTGCCATAGATAAGCAGGACTAAATTATGAATGACTGAATAGAAAATTGTGCAATAATAGAATTATAAAATTTTTAATAAATTTTTGTAACGCTACCAAATCTGCGACCGAGCAAAATTGTACACGATAGTTCGGATAAAGTATGTGAGTATTGTTGGTGACTGGTTTTTAGAAGCTCCTTACTAACGGATAACGAACAACGGATTCATTCACAAGTCAATCCAATTGGACAGACTCAAAAGCGAACAGCGATGGGCAAACACGGGCGATCGGTTATCGGAGCGATTAAATGTATATACCGTCGTGTCTGTCTCTCCATCCCGGCCGTGCAAATATGCGCGAGCAAACTCGGAAGCCACGCTTCCAACAAGGAAACACCAACCACGTCGACGTGGCCCGCGTGGTGAGCGTCCGTATGCACAACCGGCACCGTCGTGCTCTCGTGGGAAATGCTTGTCGATTATATTTGCGCCATAGCGAGCGCTATGGACGCGCAAGGTACGCCGGAGTTCCCGGACGAACGGGGGTGGTAGGTCCGTCGTCCTCCTGCCGAACCTGCTGTTTGCACCGGCACTCTAATTAATTATCCGCCGTCTCCGATAATGTAACGCGTAGCGCGCGAATTGCGCTCCGAATATCCGAGATTACGACCGTTCCGACTAACGGGAGCGGAAAATTTTACGCACGCTTCACGAGTAACCTCTGTAACGAGGGAAATTTTCCGCGATCCTGCATTTGCGAATGACGAAATGTTAAAAAACGATCTCGGAGCTAAATATATCAATATTTCTTGCAGTTATGGCGTTAAAAAGTACAGGAAATTTGGAGACATTAATTAACGAACGATATTAAAACATAAATTGTTCATTATCAGATAAAATAGTAATGTCAGATTTTTTTTATCGATTGTACATAGATTGAATGTTTCTTCGAGCAGAAAATTTGATCTAATCATAAAGATATTTAATATATGGTCTATGGTATAATTATAAAAAGATATTTACTCTTAAAAAATAAGAGTGTATCCATCGTAAAGTATTAATTAAGTTAAGTAAGAACACATGGATGATAATAATTTGTTTCTCACTCAATGATCTTAGCCTTAATTTTATTTTAGATTCGCCGATATATTTGATTATAAAAATCGACAATTTGTGAAATATGTAATAATTTCTATCTCGAAAGAATAATCTTGCGGTACGATTACGAATTTATTAGATAATTTATTATTAAACAAAAATAAAACTGGGCAACTGAGAGTGAACAGCGCGGTAATTAGTGCGCAATTATGATAATTGAGTAAAAAATATATTTACTTCATTAATACATATGTATGTTATACAATGCGAACGTTTCGGTCTGTTTTCGAGCTATCTTCAGCGACATGAGTTAAGGTATAAATATGATTTTCATAATTTTCCTCTAGCTCCTGATGTGCATCGGAGTGGGACCTTCTAATTTGCAACAATTAGGAAGTATACACTCCACTAGTTTATGCACTAAGTGAAAACCGATGCAACAAAGGAACGAGATCATAGATTGAAATTCGTTGGTCATTGTCAAATTAAAAAAACGAAATAAAGAATAAGAACTGTACAAGTCAATTTGTTAAAATTAATAAGTGTCGTTTCGATAAAGTAACTGAACTTAACGGCTGATTTAGATTTAATCTCTATTTATTTACTATTAAAGTTCGGATACACATATACCTTTCTGAACTAAACCACGTATTTTAATTTAAACAAAGCAAGAGACCGTTTTGAAGGAAGATTTATTGTTTAAAAAGTACATACAAAATCGAAAAAAAGCCAAACCAATTCGGTAACTTCTCGTTGTTCTTACTTCCCAACGACAAACGGAACGTGCAAATGGAACATATGAAAGTTATATGTTGGCGCTCATCCACCGGATGGACAAATATTCGTCGAGCACCACTCGGTAACGCGGGAAGCTAATAAAAGGAGTCGCGCTGTTCCATTATCAAAGTTAAGAGCTCGTAGCTAACCGCTTGTGTGTAAATGGACGCGAGACTTCGCGAAACCCTTCTTATTACACCGATAGCGACAGATCAACAAATTAAAGCAATTATTTACTAAAGTTAATGATTACTTAATAAAGGTTTCGTTATTTTTTCTACAATTCCTAATTTTAAATAATATATTTTCCATGTGAACAAAAAGATTTTCGAGGATAGCTAATAACAGCCTTCTACCAATCATTTACTGTTTCGTCTATCATATGATATATCTGATTAATCTTTAAATCAATTTTTTAATCTAAAATTATTAAAAAATTAAAGTTTCTGATTAATCTTTAAATCAATTTTTTTATTATTAACTAAAGTGACTTTAAATAAAGACTAATGATACATACTCGGCAGTTTACTCGGGTATAACTAAAGAACTTTGGAATGAATAGGGTGGAACAAATATAGGTCTAAAGTACGCACTTGGTAATGTAGAAGGCTAATAGAAGAAGTCACGCAGTGCTATTGTTAGTGGACAATGCTGCAGATGGTTAAAACGATTTTCATCGCCCTATGCTCGCTATTCAGTACTAGTGCGCGAAGTCACTTAACGTTCTTTTGTACACCGACTGATATCAGTGTGAATTACTAGCAAACCAAAATGTTTTATCGCAAGGAATATCGACTAGACAGTATTTAGTTATATATTGAAGAACGGATCTGATATATCAGAAAATATATTTATGAATTCTTTATTCTAAGCGAAAAAATTCTATATGTCCATTGTCAGCAAAATATAGAATTTAAATATTCCATAAAATGCATGACGGTTTTCTTTTCAAAAGCAAAAGATTTTTTAAAATCTAAAATAGATATATTTTTTTAAATGGACATAAGCTTTTGATAGCAGTACTTTTGAAATATGTAAATTATCTCTTTTAATTTTTACTATTTCTTATTTTATGCACAACAAATATTTAATTGTTGTACGTATATCTTTATGTAATAGTCTTGTTGATATGTGTAGATTAAACATTGTAGCTCTCACATGTTATTATAGCGTACATAGCAGAACATTTTGAGGAAATTGTACATAATGCTAAAAACAACATGCATAAAGTATAAATCATGCAAAAGGCACTTATTAATCT
Organism: Aphaenogaster floridana; assembly: GCA_003063835.1. Classification (NCBI taxonomy): domain Eukaryota; kingdom Metazoa; phylum Arthropoda; class Insecta; order Hymenoptera; family Formicidae; genus Aphaenogaster; species Aphaenogaster floridana. The sequence goes on along the minus strand of NJRP01000103.1, from coordinate 203,126 downwards.
TAACAATACCAAGACATTTCCTATAGTTATGTATCATTCATAAGATTATAAGTTTCAATGAGAGATCTTGCTTCTAATAAAATATATAAAATCATAATTTTCTTTATTCGAAATTAAATTCGAAACTAGATTTTTTTTTCTAACATTCTCTTATTTATTTTTCAAATAAAATATTTTAATATTAATAATAGACGCACACAAGACATATTTACTCTTGGTAATGGTAAGAAAACTTAACTTTTAATGTATTTACCTTTATTTTACAAGTTCTAGGTCTTTTAGAGATCATACGAAAGAAATTTACAGCAGATTGTGTTCTCCATGTGCTTCACTGCCTGAAACACAGATTGCAGCAATTATAATGAGAACATTAATATATAGAAACATTAATAAATGTTTAAAATTAAATATACAAATAACTTACAAACTATATATCTCCTATCATTACTGTGCGCAATTATAACAATACTTTGTTGTATAACTTTGAACACCATTCTTCCACGCTGTTTTTAAATACAAATAGCAGATTTTTTTCATTATCCTGCAACAGAAATAGATACTTGGATTACTAAAAATAAATCTTTCATGTAGTAAATTTCATGTAGTAAAACAATATCAGATTATTAATTTACCCGGATTATCTATATGATTTTTCCGTCATCTTTTCCCTTTAGTTGTCATTGGTATTAAGCACATAAGTGCTGTAATCAAGCTTTCTTTTAAGAAGCTTTTACCATGTTTAACATACAGATTTTGCATCTGTTAGAAAATTTTCATATAAACAACTTCAGGCTCTCATATAATCTTCTTGAATTCCTTGAATTCATAATCTTCATAACAAAATCAGGTACATCAGATACATTCCAAAAGTTCCAATCTGTAACAATTTTCAAGATTTACATTTATTAATTAAGAGAATTTATATATTTAGAATCAAAACACAGTTTGTAGCAATTACATAACATGTGGTCTGTTCTTTTTAGCTGTACTTCTGAACTAGTGTAATAAGTCAGAACGAGACAAGTATATTTTCTTTCATTCTAACTTATTGCACTAGTTCAGAAGTGCAGCAAAAAGAAGAGATCAATAGATGTAAATGTTACATGTAACATAACTATTACATCTATGTTATGTAACTGTTACATTTGTGTTTTTGCTGGAAGTTCTAATATAATTTAATAAGGTATAATTAAGGTATAACTTATACATTCCAAATTTACAAATATAAAATGCTATATTTATTACGTAAAATTTTTTTTATCATTCAACATATAATCTTTCTTAATGCAAAAATACATATTTTAATATTATTTTAATTAAATCTGCGGTATTTATATAGAATACGGGCTTCACCTCAAATATTGATAAAATTATACTCATTCGACGCATTTTGACACGAAACGAAAGAATCTGGCAGAAAAATGCAGCGGTCTGCCTCGCGAAGCAAGATAATTAATCGTTAAAGTTGACGATTTGACAGGTTATGAAACCTGTCATACCGATAAAATGTAGCAATTGAACAAGAGCCGAAGGTATTCTCTGCTTTAACCAAAAGTATACTTTGTGTATTTGTACCTGGTTAAAGCAGAGTGTATATTCTCTACTTTAAAAGTACATATGCAATTTTATGTTTTAGAAAGTATAAATACGAAGTATTTTCTGCTTTAAAAATACATATACAATTTTATGTTTTAGAAAGCATAAATACTTATGAACTATGAAGTATTCTCTGCTTTAACCAAAAGTATACTTTGTATTTGTACTTGGTTAAAGCAGAGAATATTCTCTTATGCTTTCTAAAACATAAAATTGCATATGTACTTTTAAAGCAGAGAATATATTCTCTGCGTTAACCAAGTACAAATACAAAGTATATTTTTGATTAAAGCAGAGAATACTTCGGCTCTTCGGCTCTTTCTTGTTCAATCTCTACATTTTATCGATATGACAGGTTTCATAACCTGTCAAATTGTCAACTTTAACGATTAATATCTCGCTTCGCGAGGCAGACCGCCGCATTTTTCTGCCAGATTCTTTCGTTTCGTGTCAAAACGCGTCGAATGAGTGTAATTTTATCGATATTTTAGAAGCCCGTATTCTATATAAATACCCCAAATCTGCTTTGTTTCCGATATCACACATAAAATATATCGTTGAACAAACCTCGGTCAAATCCGCAGCCAAAGATCTTCTTTAACGAAAATTTCGTCGCGAATTGCATATTCATACATGCAAAATACACGTTGGTCCTCAATTTCGCGACTCGACGACTCATAACCTCTGAATCGCGCATAATTTACACCAATCTACACTGTACAAATCGACACGTATAACCTATAAACTCGGCAGTCAAAGCAACCTTACGTAACAATTACGCGAAACGATTTATCGTTTAAGCATTCAATCATATGCCGAACGAACGATTATTCCGAACGAATCAACACTAAACGATGTTGGAAGTGCCGCGCAACATTCCCGCGATCATCTGTGAGTTGCGAGGTGAGACGTCACGCGGGTCACGCCACGCCATTTGCAAATGACGGCGTAGTCATACGGTCACATGACCGCGATCTGCTGTCATGGAAGCACCAATGAGATGTTTCGATTGATTCGAAGTCCACCGAGCGGCGACGTCTGCGATTGGCGGGCGTCGTGATGACGGACCAATCACATCGCCAGATCTAGTCTCTTTTGTTTCGCGCGGGACGGGAATTCATTCGATTTTCGAAGAAAGAAAAAAAGGATGAATGTAGAAAATACAACGAACAAAGCTATTATTTAATACAGAAATTAATTTCCAGATGTTTTTTTTAGCAAAATAATTAAAACGTGCCGAAATAATAAAATGATAGCTCGCGAATTATGGTTGGCACGCAATGGCTACCTTTCACCACGAAAGAAACGAAACATTCTTGAAACAATGGATATCAGATCTTTAAATCCATAAATATTAAATTATGGAATATTAGAATATAATTTTTGTAGAAAACAATCCCACACAGCACACGATATTGCGATATCCACTAGATATCCGAGGGATATCTCAATAACCGTAGAATCTCCATATGGGATCGCATTTATGTCCAATTGGACATGTGAATCACTCTAGGATATCCTCAGAATAAAGTGTGCTGTGTGGGATAAGTCTCGGGAATATGAAGGAAATAAAAATTATGTCGGTAGATATATATATTGTATATATATATATATACAGGGTGGACCAAATGAGTCTATAATGGAAAAAATCTCGAAATAGAGGTTAGATACAGCAAAATGTTTCAGACAAAAGTTGTACGGTTTCGAGGGGCACATAAGATGGTGTCATTAGTTTGATCTTAAATAGTTGCTTGAAGGTCACGTGAAGGTTA
>NJRP01000103.1:177791-191735 GCA_003063835.1 Aphaenogaster floridana | reverse complement strand
TGTATAAACATATATAATATTATATATAATTATATATGATTATATATGAAAAATTTCATGTATGGACATATTTCATACATAATTATATATCTTTATATATCTTTATATATGTTTATATATCTGTTTATATATATTTATATATGAAAAATTTTTTACCGGGATGTTATCTATACACCTCCTCAATTGTAAGAACCGTGCCGGTACCAAAGTCGAGATATTCAATGTCAAAGTTACGAATTTTAATACGTAAGGTATAGGCAAAGTGTTCTAGAGGGATATTTTAATTTATTGCGTCAGAAATTGGTTATATATTTTGCTAAAGAAACTAATATATGATGTATGATGATATTAGGAATGACATATTACAAAATGGGGATACGTAGCGGTACACTTTATGTGTAATTGTAATCCGAAGTTCTTCACTGACGGTATTTCGAACTTAGAACATATATATATGGAAGCGGAATAGCAGACTGATAAGTGTCCGGAGGAAGTGAATAAGAAAATCGTAGTTGCCTCTCTCTCATATCTTATTGCTCGTCGCAGTTGCTTCTCTCTCACATCTTACTGCTAGAAAGTGCGCAGGCGCGCCATTAAGCCGTGAGCGAGAGGCAACTATGATTTTCTTTCTCACTTCCTCCGGACATTTTCTCTTTCGAGAATAAAGGCCTAAACACACTTTCCGTAATACGTAAACGTAAGGTTTCGACCAATCGCGTTGCTCGATTCTGTTACGAACGGCCGAATCGAGCAACGCGATTGGTCGAAACCTTACGTTTACGTATTACGAAAAGTGTGTGTTTAGGCCTTAATGAGCATTCCGCTTCCATATATATATGTTCTAAGATTTCGAAGCGTGTCGCCGTATCGCCATGGAGAAGTGGCAACACTGTACTGTAGCGCAGCGGAAGAGCGGGACAAGATTTGGGGGTTACAGAGAGCTTCATTGTCAGTGTGTGCATATACACACACTGATGTAGCACGTGGTTTTCTCTGTTTATTGACAATACTTTTTTAAAAAGTAATCATTTTAAGAAAAAAGTAATTGATAACCAATAATTTGTGTAATTATTATAAACTGACACGCGTCAACACAAAGGCAGCGTTGCCGGATCTCCGCTTCCAAAATGTGCATAGTGTGCGTGTATACATATAAGATGCAGAGCTGCATTACTTGTATTAGTGTGTACAGTTTACGCTAAAAGTTGTGGAGTGGGGAGAGGGAGCGTTCGGCTGTCTTTCCGTGCTGTACGGAAAGACAGCCGAACGCGCGCGAAACTTTTGGCTACGATTATAACCGGTGAACGTCCTTAATTGGAACTTACTCATTTACGTATCGGAAGACACCCCTGATGTCGACTTCTCTTATCAGAGCGTTTATTAGTGGAATTTGCACCTCTGGAGCACCCATTCCCACTAATACCACGACTCCACCGGATTTGGTCACCTGATATAATACAAATACGGTTTATAATATATTTAAGTATATATGTATCATCTCTCATTTTCGTTTATCAAATTCTTGAATTAAAAAATGAGAGGGATTGGCGTATAAAACAGATTTCAATTAATTTTGATCCATTTACTCGTTTTCGTCTATATCAATTCATTGCATTGATCTTGATATTTTCAAGAACTCTAATCCTTCATCTTTACATCATATGGCTCTAATTTCTCTAAGTAATTTTGAGTAATTTCCAGCTAATTTTAAATAATCGAAAATATATCTCGTAACTTACGAGAATCGCTAAACGAATCGAGGCTTGTGCACCGGAGGCGTCTATTGTCCTGTTAGGTTCACCCCCGAAGATTGCATGAATGTCAGCTATTATATCCTTCTCCGATCTATCCTTTTGCACCAGATACGTGTCGTCGGCGCCGAGTTTCTTCGCTATGTTCAGTCTACTTTCCACAATATCTATAAACATAAATCGCACCTACTTACATCTCATTTACAAGTTCTATAGGCTTGCATTTAGAATTCCTCGAGGACTCACGCTACTTGTGAAACGCATTGTGCTATCTACAAAAGAGATAGAAATATGGATTAGGAAGAATGTATTAGGAAGAAAGATGGCTTCTCTTTGAAAAGGTATCGCTTTACGCTTTCAATGCGCAGTTCGAATTTGCAATAGAAAAATAGTTACTATACGACACGACACTTTGTGACTGCGTGACCTCGACGATACACGTTCTTGTTCCAGAGGTAGTATCTATCATGCAGCCTCGGCGGCTTATCTCACGATCAATTGCAACATCGTTATTACTCCATATCTCGAATGCGCAATGTGGATGTTTTTCTCTCTTTCGTGATTACGTAAATTGACAATTACATAACTTGATAGTTACTTATCGCTTCGCAAATGGATTGCGATATATCCATTAAAAATTCCGTTATCGCAACGTTACGAACGTAATCGCTGCAGAATTTTCCGTTAAATGATAACATATGTCGCTCTGTGATCGTTTCCTTTACTTGAAGAAATACTTCAAGAAATACTATTTTGACATATAACAGAAATCCAGTATTTAATAAAATCCAGTATTTAATAAAATACAGAGAATTTTTAAGAATATAACTGAATTTCGATATATCGCGATTAGTTTCATAAGACTGAAGCTAACGACGTGTAATTTTTCTTCATTTCCATCGCAACTTAAGTGTTACTTATATCGACGCGTTATCTCACACTTTTTAATTTGATTGATTATTTGAATATTGATTAAAGATAAATAAAATTGTTCAAACGAGCAGCAGTAGCGGATCGGTCTAACCGTTAGACAGGTTAGAGATTCTGGTAGCACATGTGAGCGGTGTGATAAGTGCATAGGAGAAAGAGAACCCGGAGTGAAAGGAAAGAGAAGTAGTTAGAGAGGAAAGGTGAAGAGAGATAATGGAATGGCTGGTGGAGGAATTGGTGAAAGAGTTGAGGGAGATAAGGAGGGATTTGGAGGAGCTAAAGGAGGGGTTTTTCGGAAAGGAAAGAGAAAGAGGAAAGAAGGATGAGAAACGAGAAGACGAGAGCGGCAAGGAAGAGGAAGAAGAAGAGAAGGAAAATGTAAGGTGCATAGAAAAGGAAGAGGGTAAAGGAAGAAAGAATCCTTTCCTCGAATGGATGAAGGAGATGGCAAAGGAGGAGAGGAAAACGAGAGAGGAGAAGAAGAGGGGAAAGGAAGGTAGAGGCTGGGAGGAAGAGGTCAGCGAAGAGGAGGAGGAGTTAAGAAGAAGAGAAGAAGAAGCCAGGAGTGGGGCAAGGGAAGGAAGAGGTAAAGTAAGGAAGGACGAAAGAAGAGATAGGGGGAAGGAGACGAAAAAGAGAGGAGAAGCGAAGGAGAGTGAAGAGGAGGAGAAGAGGAAGTGGGGGAGAGAGATGGAAGAGGTGGAGAGTAAGAGGGAAGTCAGGGGGTGGGCAGGTAAAGAAAGGGGTAAAGAGGGAGGGGGGAAAGATAGGCGGTTAAACGGAACGAGAAGAGGAGGAGGGGGAAAGGAGACGGAAAGTGAGGAAGGAGAAAAGAAGGAAGAGAAGGACGGAGGGAAATGTGGAAGTGACTCAGGGAAAGAGGAGAGGTTGAGGACAAAGATGGAGAGGGAAGAAGGGAGGGGCGGGGGAATGAATAGAGGGGAGACAGGTGGGGGAACGGACGGAGATGAGGAAGAGGAGGAGAGAGAGTTATGGAGGAAGGAGAGGAAGAAATGGAAAAAGGAGAGGGAGTGGTTGGAAAAGCAGAGGGAGAGGAAGGAAAAGAAGATGAAGATGTTGGAAAAGGAGATGGAGAAATGGGAAAAGGAGAGGAAAGAGCAGGAGGAGGAACTGAGGAGGAGGGAGAGGCAGAAGAGGAACTTCATATGGAAAGAGATAATGGAGGAGGGACCGGATGAGATAAGGAGGATAGTGGGTAAAATGGAGGAGTTGGAGAGGAGAGTCAAGGTAAGGGGAATAGAGGAAAGCATGGGAGTGAAAGGAAGTGAAGTGATTTTGGTGGAATTGGAGAAAGAGAGGGATAGAGAGGAATTATTAAAAAAGGGAGGGAAGATAAGAAGGGGGGAAATGGGAGATGGGATGACTTGACGATAGAGGAAAGGAGGCTGAGATGAAGGATGGTGGAGAAAGCGAGGATGGAGAAAAAAAAGGGGAAGATGATAGTAGTGATGAGTCATTTGGACCATTTGGATGGTTACATAGATGTGGATAGAGGGTGGAGGATATATGGATAGAGGGGAGGGAATGGATATGGGATGAGGAGAAAGAGAGATGGCGGGAAGGTTAGGGATACAGGAGGCTGAAAAGGGTAAAAATAGGATTGGAGAAAAGAGAGGGGAGAAGGAGAAAGAGTGGCAACTATACGGAAAGGATGTGTAAAGGCAAGAAGGAGTGATGAAAGAGGGAGAAAGAAAGGGATAGAGGGAGGGGAAAGAAAGATTAGGAGAGAGGAAATGACAGGGAGGGGGAGAGGGGTGATGGGAGAAGGGGACAAATGGTCATATCTCTGACAGTTGTATTTTTGTCATAGAGATTAAAAGAGAAAGAAAGTCGGTAGAGGCAGGAGCGCAGGAGAGGAGAAGATGGTGAGAGGACGAGAGGAGACAGCTAGCCGGAGAAGGAAGCAGGAGGAGAAATACGGAGAGGAGAGAAGGACAAAAGGAGAGGAGGGAGTACCAGGAGGGGGTGGCAGGTCGAGAGGAGGGGAGAGAAGGGTACTAGATGTAAGGTCGCATATGGCCAAGTCAAGGGACGGGGATGTGTTTTGTAAAAGGTTTGGGTACGTTCCTTTAAAAAAGCCATTCAAACCTCGAGGGGATGAATAAAGACTATCTATCTATCTAAAATTGTTCAAACACAGATTTGAGAAAATATTTTTTCTTCCGCCACACGTGTTATCGTTTAATACCTGTGATAACTACTTTGCTCGCGCCCATGGCTTTGGCTACCAACAACGTCACCAAACCGATTGGACCTGCTCCTAGAATTAATACTTTAGAATCGATTCCGATCCCGCCCCGTTTGCAAGCGTGTACTCCCACTGACAGTGGCTCTAAAAGTGCTCCTTCCTCTAAACTCACGTGATCGGGCAATCTGTTACAAAAAATCATAAATGCAAAAATTATTTTTCTTTCCATCTGCGATGACATGTTTTATCAAATTATTTTATTGTATTCAGAAAGAGCTACTTAGCTATCTTGCATCCATATAATTGTTTGCACACTACCAGTTTTATTATGTGTAAACGAAATACTAATTAACTAGGCTCACTTGAAGCAGAAATCAGCTGCGTGTTTGTAGAAACGTCTTAAGCTGCCGTGCACGGGCGGAGTCGCGCAAAACACAATATCACTGCACAGATTGTAACGTCCCTCTTTGCAAAACGTGCACATCCTACAAGGCACGCCAGGTTCGATGGCAACACGATCGCCGATCTATTAAAAAAATCCAAAATATTAAAAACGCGTATCGGATATTTTATTCGAGAATAATGCGAATAAATTGTTCAATATTAGTTATATTAGTTCATTAAAAAATAATTAAATAAATATATGTGTGCATATGCCTAACATATACCTTTAAATTTTTAACATTTTTCCCAAGTTTGACGACAATTCCGGAAGACTCATGACCGATGATCATGGGTTTCTTCACTATAAAATCGCCGATTCTGCCATTAACAAGATAATGAACATCTGATCCACAGATTCCTACGCATCCCATTTCTAGGAGCACCTCTATAAAAGGATAATGCAATATTTCCAGTTTATTAAAATGTAAAAAGAAACATTGCAAAAATCTAAATTCTAAATTCTTTTCCAACCAAGTTCTCCCGTATTATGATAAACTTAATTCTAATCCCAAAACAGACTTTTTAATACTTCTTTTACCTACTTCGTAATTTTAATGCGACTTATTTTACTTACCAAAAGATAAATATTTAAAACTTAAAATAAAGCGTCTTTCCAACTAATTAAGATCTAAATATACGCGCAAAGATTTAACAGCTTTAGATTGAAATTAATCTTCTTAATTTATCACTAGGCGTATCTGGAACAGCATTGCATGTTACTTCGACAAGCGTCATCGCATATATATTAATAGCATTCAATGTAAATTGATTCATACCAAAGTGTTATGCAACCAAAGATTATCCTTCTTTCGCGTTTTAAATATAGACTTTTATATAGAATTTTCTTCTCTATTAAATATAATGTTACTAGCCAATTAATTTATATTCATACGCTTTTTGTGATGATACCATTAATATCAATTATACATTTTTTAGTAATGCATTTCTTATCGTCAATAGTATATATTACTGAAATCTTTTCTCAATATATTTTTTATCATAGCCGATAAAAAACAGCCAATAAATATAGATAAACGGCATTTCTTACCACCGTCCTCTGGTTCCTCGATACTCGTGTTTTCCTGAAACAGGAAAAATATATCTAAATCTAATCACAAGAAACATATTTACACAACATTGCAAAAACTGTGTACGCAATAATAATAAAAGAATCACAAAACTTGACGCTCTAGAAATTGGATTATATAAAATGGTTCGAAATTTTTCATTTATTTTTTGTGGAAGATATCAAATGGCAAGGAAAAGCTAACAAAAATTGACATAATACGGCAAAAGGAAATTGTTTCTTAATGCGGATGCTCAAATAATATAAATTTAAAGGTCAATCCGTTAATATGTACGTGCACGTGCAATCAATTGTAAGGCGGCTACAGTTAGTCTCGTGTAGTTAGATTGAAGAATCAGCTGGATCATGTGATTGTAAAAACAATAATCTAAATTAAAACCCAGATCTTAATGCGACATTCAGAGAAAGTGTCATCCATAATCTTGTATTCAGCATATTAAATAAAATAAAAGAATTGTTTATAGCTCGATCCTGTTCTTTCAAGAAAAACAGTACAACTTTCTTTCGCTCTATGCTATATTATTTCTACACAAAAATTAGTGAGTTAAAAAGAATTGAAAAGAATTAATTTTTGTAAAATTATAAATTATCTTATTAAATTATAAATTATCTTATTAATTATAATTATCTTTATTTTCAAAATACAAGATTTTCTTTAAAAAATGTAATTGTTTACATTATCTTTTTACTTGCACAAAACAAAATTAAAAAGAGAAGATAAGAAAAGCGTATCAGAGTCGATTTCTAATTTTCAAAATTCGATATTTTCCATAAAAAATACGAATTTTTATTATTTGCTTGCAAAAAGAACGTAAATTAAAACTTGATACAAATTTATTTTGCGAGATTATAAGCATTAAATTTTGCAAAATTATATATCCCTGATGAAAATTGTTAGTGAGAGAATGTGTTTATATTTGTTTATGAAAAGTTTTCCCTACTGAAAATTGTTATTCTCAATTATGATCTCAATAAAAATTGTTATTCTCAATTATATCAATAAAAATTTTTCAGTAGGGTTATCAATGGTTATATTATTTATATGAAGAGTTTTATAGATGGTTACACTATTTAGAAACGCGCGTTGCAAATAATGCTGACAATAACATTTTATAAATACTTACAAAACTATAATATGGAAACGTTTAAGACTATGTCATTAAACGCTATTGAAACATTTAGATAACATAAGAAACATAGCCGTGAACATCTCATAAATAATTCCATGTTGAAATTTCCATCTCATAAACAATTTAATAAATGTTTTAAAGCTCAAATAAAACATCTACTCAACACTTCTTATAAACTTTCAATAAACATATTATTTTCGCCAAGGATCTTAAAAAAAAAGTATATATAAGAGTATATTTAGGATTGTCATAACGTTGCGCTGTAATACAAAAACATGTGGTAATACAAAAATATCAACTAACTAAAGCAGTATATTTAACAAATGAACGTTAACAAGGATTTTACATTTTATATTTTGTAAGTTTTCACAAGTTAACAGTGTCAATCAATAAATTAAATCTATTAATTATTTGGAACAAAAAACTAAACAAGAATAATATCAATCAGAATGGTTATAATCTAGTATTCAAAGGATAAATATAAGATCGAGTGTATATGAATTTAAGTTAGTTTTACAGTAGTAGTTCAGCAGTTATTATTATATACGGCCGTTAATTAATACCATAACAAACCAAACAAAACAGTCACTTTCACTTTCTACAGAGAGATTGGCAAAAGGTCCTCTTTTTGGATGTATATTTTGCGTTTCTTATATTTAAAATAAAATAACCATATACTTAAATGTTGCAGCAAAAAAGCAGAAAGTAAAATTGTAAGTGTATAAAATATTTGTAGAATATATAACTGAAAGGAAAATTCTTTTAAATTTCTTTTAAATCACATAGCCATGCACAAAATAAATATAAATATAAAATGCATGTTTAACTTAATAAATAAATAGAGAAGTATATTGTATATACTATAATCTATTATAACATTACAAAAATTATAACACATAAACGCACCAACTGATTTTGTGGAAATAACTAAAAATTTTTCATTTTCATAGCAATCGGTAAATTATAATTTATTAATACAGTTTGAGATTCTTGGTTGATCTTTTCATTGCCTGCGTTTAAGTAATTAGACCAATGAAAGTTTGTAGCTTGTGATCGAAATAAAATCGTAAGAGCGATGCGTTCGATTCAAACACGAGCAAGCGCAGCCGTACAAGTTCATCATGCTTCCGCATATCGTGTACTAACCAGGCGCAAATCGTTGATGCCATACAGTACGGCGGTGAGATTGTCCTTAGCCATGATTTTCCTACGAATGAAATTCAGAACAGATAAGAGTCTTCAGCAGTGATCCGTTTGCGCCAAGTCGCTTCTGGATATTTTGATAAACACAGAACGTACGGGACGGGACTCGGCGTTCAAGAGAGAACACGCTGCTATATATACACGCGCCGCAATTATACGTATGTACTTGGAGCTATCAGTACGGCCGTATTATCGCCTGCTAGGCCGTTTTTTTCACCATTACCACCACCACCACCATCATCAGCGAGTATCCTTCGCGGCGCGAATTTGTCGAATAGTCCAATTTATTCATATTTCGCAATTGCACCGTCAACTGTTGCGTAATACGTCGCAGAAATACGCTGTTTTGTCGGAACTAGTAAATCGATTTGCACCGTATATGCAATCCCACTTTTCCTTCTTACTATCAATCGGCCGTATGTCCACAGCTTGCGGTTGCGTAAAGGCCATTGCACGTGAAAGAGTTTTAGTCGTAATCGTAAGGTCGTAAGCAAATCGACCAATTACAGTCAAATATTTTTACTATATTATGAGAATGCTTGACTGCGATTGGTTGATTTGCTTACAGTCTTACAATTACGACTAAAACTTTTTCACGTGCAATGGTCTTTACGACCGCGACATAACATGGCGTAACATGCGATAGATAAAACAAAACAAATATTTGTATAAATAATAAAATAAAATACCCTTCTCTTGATCGTATGCCTCTCTGGAAAAGTTTTTCTCTCGCACTTGTATACTTCAAGCTGAACTGACGCTTCTTAGGAACGACGAATTTTCTCCAATGATCAGAAATCTTTAGCATACGACCTATATTTAGGAGAGATATTTCTCAAAATTTTCCTTATTGGTTCGATGTTTTAAGAGAAGGGATTTCATTAGACCTTTTGATTGGAAAGGACTGAAGGAGAAATTTAAGAAACTCTAACTCTGTGTAGCATATGGTCTACAAATGTTACACTTTGGAGAAATCTGATCTTACATGTGAGTTCACTTAAAATTTGAGGGAAAAATCTGAACTTATCTAGAAATCCTATGTTTGGTTTAGATTAAGCTATCAGCTTTCAAGACACCAAAGGTTTCTGACTGGTATTCAATTATATCAGTAATAGTATTCAACGTGGAATTATTTCTTAATAATGCATAGATTTTATACACATTTAATCTTATATATGTTTGGATCAAGTTTGCATATACATATAGTATGGGCAAACCATATTATTTTATATTAGTTTACCTATATATATTTTGATAATATCTGTTCTTCTCTCCAATTACATAGTAATTATTATATCAATATTATAAAATTATGCAATTGAAATAATCCGAAACGGATCGAATGTTTAGTTCTTGAGATAGAACTACTTTCTATATCTTCTTTTTCTTTTCCTTTTCAGGATATCTGTCCCTATGAGAACACAGAACTACACTTATAATCTGTCTTCTTTCTATAAGATAAGAGATATTAGACTTTAAAAACGCTTTTATTTTTTTCAAATATATCTATCATCTTATCTTTGTTGAATTTGTATGAGATCAGAATGATAAACAAAATAATCCGAGATTGTATTGTTATGCAACTTATGTATAACGCAGCAACATAATACAATAAAAATAATGCGTAAATGAAAATATCGAGAAAGAAATAATAGTATTCATGCATCGTTACAAACGATTTACAAAAATATTTTGGTAATAAATGACTTACAATAAATAACTTATATAACTCTTTATTCCCAACCCCAAATTCCCGTTGATTCTTTAATTGTAGCCCTATTGTCCCTTCGTATCCTTGTCACTGCGCTTGCTTCTCCTTTAACAAGTGCCCTCTTTGCTTTGCTCCTCTCGCGTTTGTCAAGCGCTAATTTTGTTCTATTTTTTATCACATCTGGTGCGATCGTAGCAGCTGTTGAAATACTCCGTATACTTTGCGTATCATCATAAACATGTACTGTTCCGTTTTCTGCAATCAATGATGAACCACCATATGATGTACAACAATTGTGTTCTTCATCGGCCATTACATTTTTTACTGTTACATCTTTATTTCGTTTACATTCATTTTCCGTATTATTTTGTTTCTCAGAATATGGCGCCGTAGATATTTCCTTAAAATGTTCATTATCATTATTTAGTGCTGTTTCTCTTATTGGAACATTGAATTCTTCTTTCACAATTTCATCTTGAAAGTGTAAATCATTTAACTGATCATCTAAATCTTCAATATTATTAACGCAATCTTCATAAGTTTCTTCCTCATTGTCCTCATTAGTCTCACTGTCTTCATTATCTTCTTCTTCTTTGTATCCAATTTCTGCTACAAGAGTATCAATTTCTTTTTCTATTTGCTTTGCAAAGCCACTAGCTTTAACTTCAGCATCTATGCAATCCTCACGTCTAAAATGGATAAAATATTAACTTGTTAGATCAGAAAAAGATATGATAACAATAGAAATGAAGAGAAAGTATATTTTTCCACTACTAACGATATATCTTGAAAAGTCGGATACAGTTCGCTTTCATATCCAAAACGTCTCTTAAAGAAATCACGAATACAATTGACATCTCTTTCAAAATAGGCTTCTGCATTTTCATGCTCTGTAGAAACCATCTGTGGAAAATCAATTACAACAGGTTTGCCATCATCTTTAATCATTATGTTAAATTCATTAAAATCTCCATGTATAACACCATGATTCGCCAGTCTAACAATCAAATCCATGAGCTCGTCATACAATGCTTCTACATTGTTTACTTCATTTACATTACACCTAAATAAGATAAAATATAATCAAAATATTATATATAATTAAATAGCATTCACTTAATGATTGAAATATCATTGATAAACATACAGAGGTCCACCTTCAACCAGCTCCATAACAACACAATGCCTGTTAAAGTCAATTGGTTTTGGCACAGGGAAGCCTCTATCCAGAAGTGCTTTCATATATGCAAATTCTCTGGTTGCAGCGATTCTTGCCAAGTACAACCAAGATGCAGAATGTCTATGCTGATGATAATCTCTCTTTCCTTTAATGTTTCGGAAGCATGTTCTACCCAGTCTATGTAATTTTAGACAAAGCAAAGTCTCGTCTTCATTGCCGACAACATAAATGTTAGATTCCTTGCCAACACCGATCTGATTACCAAATGAACAGATTGTTCCTCTTTGTGTCAACACTTTTAAAGCTACATAATCATAACCAGTGTTCGTCAAACGATAACCATCATCTAAAAATTTATTAAAATATATTAGATAATACATTTTAGATATATTCTTAACAGAGTTTATGGTTACATATAAATTTCGACATCTTACATCGTTTGCCTCGTTCATAACTGAGTAATCTATGCTTGCACAATTCCTTTAGCAACTTATGAACTCCACCGTAACGCAGATTTGCTATTTGTGCGGCAAGTAAGGCAGGTACGAGTTCATGATTTTTCATACCCATTTCAATCTAAAATATAAAAAAAATGTGTAGAACTATTATGAAAAACTATTTAAAAAAAGAAAAACAATAGCATATACGAATCCCAAACAAAAACTTATTAATAATCTTGTAAAGTTCTAAGGAATGTAGATTTAGAAATAAATATAAATTGAAAAATGCATACCGCTGTCAAAACTCGAAAGTCTTCCGAGTTTAAATATCGCAATAACTTAACGTCCAACTTTCCCATGTTTGTTAAATTGCAGATAAATGTGTAGACAATTTATATGACGTGAATTCAGACGACTTTGTCTTAAAACGTTGAACTTTTTAATTTATTTCCTGCAATTGGTTTACCGTACACGTGCTATTTAAAGGTTACCACTTCTTCTGCTTCTTCTTCTCTATTATGGCACCCGGACCCCTGGTGGAGCCGATACGGCCGTGATGACAGTTACTATAGATGTTGGACTCCGCGGCCCGTTTGCTGATATAGGCTGCGTTCCGTTTCACGCATATGGGCGACTGCACACAGGACGCGTTGACGCGTTACGCGCGGCAAAAAGTGACGCGGTAGCCAATCAACGTGTTGCTTTTCCGTTAGAACCAAAAGTTTATTGGCTACCGCGCCGCGCGTAATGGCTCCGGCAGACCAGCGCGATTTAGTCGCGCGCGATGCGCGATATCCAATGAGCGTACCGCCTTTCCACTCATCTCTGTACGCTCATTGGATATCGCGCATCGCGCGTGACTAAATCGCGCTGGTCTGCAAGAGCCATAACGCGTCAACGCGTCCTGTGTGGAGTCGCCCTATGGCTTCTGCATTCTGCCCATGGCTCCTGCAATTTTATGTGCTTCCACCTTCACCCAGCGATTTCTATAATGCTTTTGGTCTGTTCTTTTTCGCTGCACTTCTGAACTAGTGCAATAAGTTAGGGCGACTGCACACAGAACGCGTTGACGCGTTAAGCCCGGTCTACATAGGCCGCAGTTCGCAAAACGCAAGACACACGCACAGTCTACATGTCAATCTAACCTCTCTGTGTATAGAGGTTAGATTGACATGTAGACTGTGCGTGTGTCTTGCGTTTTGCGAACTGCGACCTATGTAGACCGGGCTTTAAGGTGCCCACAAACAGGACGCGTCAAGCGCCAAGCAGCGAGCAGCAAACCAATCAGCGAGGCGATATTCACAGTGGCGTAGAAAATGTCGCCTCGCTGATTGGTTCCTGCTCGCTGCTTGACGCTTGACGCGTCCTGTCTGTGGACACCTTTAAGGTGCGCGCGACGCGCGATATCCAATGAGCGTACAGAGATAAGCGGAAAGGCGGTACGTTTATTGGATATCACGCGTCGCGCGCGACTAAATCGCGCTGGTCTGCAAGAGCCATTAGGGAGTTGTCCCATGCAGGACAGAATTTCGGAAAACGGAATCTCGGAATCATTCTGATTGGTTAGCCCCATGGGGTACAATACAAGCCTCATGGGACTAACCAATCAGAATGATTCCAAGATTTCGTTTTCCGAATTTCCGACTGTCATGGGACAGCTTCCTTAGAACATATATATATGGAAGCGGAATAGCAGACTGAAAAGTGTCCGGAGGAAGTAAATAAGAAAATCGTAGTTGCCTCTCTCTCTCACGTCTTATTGCTCGTCGTAATTGCTTCTCTCTCACGTCTTATACCTCCTCTACAATGCGAGTCTCAGATGGTCTCAGAGTCGTAAGTCGTAAGAAATTGACCAATCA
>NJRP01000103.1:131402-160242 GCA_003063835.1 Aphaenogaster floridana | reverse complement strand
AGAGACACCTACTCTAATTAGAGTAACGTGAATCACCAAAAAATTTTTTGGTGGTTCTGTGTAATCAATTACTTAAACAATTCCTGTAATCTTATAATTACAAAGTAATCGATTACTTTGGTAATCATGATTACTGGTAATCATACCGTCTGATTACTAAGTAATTTGGATTACTTAGTAATCAGACAGTATGATTACCGGTAATTATGATTACGAAAGTAATCGATTACATTGTAATTAAGATTACAGGAATTGTTTAAGTAATTGATTACCAAAAGTAATCGATTACGCCCAACTCTGTTCTCAAGTGCTTGACAAACAAAGGGGTTTTTATTATTGACGATTGGTTACAAATCTAGAGTTTCTACGTTTCCGACTATGGTAATGGTAAAAAATTTTTTACATTTGAAGGCTAGATGTCGCTACATCTTCGATCTTTTCTTAGGTTATTATCGTGTTTTACTTTTGGTTAGTTTGCTCTTGCAATGAGAGTTTGAGATTGCGTCAAATGTTTGTTGAAAATTAAAAAAAAATCTTATAATTCTATATATTCTTATGGAGGCGCATTAAGAAAATGTTGCAGCGTGCATCAATTGTAAACCTTGAAAAAGTGATTTTTACAAATCATATCAAGTATCCTGTCTAACCACAATTTCCTCGTGGAACCATATGAATTCTCACGTGTTTGTGACACAGTCGTACGACAAATCTTAACAATTCATCGAACTATACGCCAGTGAATTATCGATACGATCATCCGAGACCATGAATACGAAAATGTGTAACAAGGACGTTCTGCAAGCCGTTATCCTCGCGGATGATTTCACAACGAGATTAAATCCCATGCAGAATATATTCCCGAGCATCCTGATGCCCGTGATAAACATACCGCTTTTCGATTACATGATCGAAACGCTGATAAAGTCGAGGATACAAGAGGTGTTCCTTTACTGCAGCAGTCACGTAGATATGCTAAAAAAATATACGAAGGAAAGAGTTTACAAGGACATTACAATCTCCCTGATCATCTCTGACGGCTGCAGATCTCTCGGAGATGCTCTGCGAGATATTGATACGAAAGGATGGATCAGAGGGCATTTTATATTGATTCGTGGAAACACGTTTACCAATACGGATCTTAAAACCTTACTCAGTGTTCATCGTTTGAAAGTCGAGAAGGATAAGGGAGCAGCTATGACTATGGTATTACGAAATTTTGGTTCGACAAAGGATTCCTATCTCAGTGAGGAAGCATCTTTAGTTGTATCGGACAAGAGCAGCAATAAAATTCTATATTATACTAAACTAAAGAACAGTGAGAAGAAAGTTAAACTAGAATTAAACTGGTTTCTCGATCATAATGAAGTAGAGATTAATTCTTGTTACTTGGATACTCATATTTATCTGTGTTCGCCATCTGTCTTGCCACTCTTTGCTGATAATTTTGACTTTCAGGTGAGTAAAACAAGCTGAATCACTTTTTCATTTTATTTAAAGTCAAGTTTAATGTGATTATTTTTAATTATAATTTGTAGGTATTAATGAAACGAATATAATTTATTATACAAAATATTCTTTTGTTTTTTTATGTTTTTAGACTATGGATGATTTTATTCGAGGAGTATTGATGAACGAGGAGATTTTGGACTCGAGGATCTATTGGCAGCAATTAAACGCAGAAGATTATGCCTTGCCAATTACATCATGGAAGGCTCACCATGTGCTTACCCAGGACGTTTTGCGTAGACATAGTTTTCCCCTTGTACCAAATACTTTCCCGTTATTAAAGAACTTTATATGCATGCCGCGAAGTACGTATAAACACAAAACTACTACTTTTGCTAAAGGTTGTGTACTAGAGAAAGATTGTATTCTTGGATTTAACAGTTCGTTAGGAAATAATACCAAAGTTACGAGATCTGTGATCGCAGACAATTGCATTATAGGTAGTAACGTTAATATATATAATTCTTATATATTTTCAAACGTTAGAATCAAAGATAATTGCACTATTACGAGCAGTATTTTGTTTCCGGAATGCATTGTTAGGTATCGTAGCCAAATAGATGGATGTATATTGTGTCCCGGAATTGACATCGCTGCTCGCAGTCAACACGTTGATACCATTATCGAATCTACACCTGCCGGTATGTCTAAGACTAAAATGTCAGATCTCGATGCTAACGAAGGATTTCTGTATTTTAAGAATATTGAAGTAGACGACTATGATGACTGCTCCACAGAGTCATCTAGCAATGGAGGGAATCATATGGAATATGATTCTCCGGACGACATGAATATGTTCTTGTCTGAAGTTATTGATAGTTTGTTACGCGGTTATCAGGATAAACTTAATTGCGAGAACTTGATTCTAGAGATAAACTCATCGAGGTATGCGTACAACGTCACTATCCGCGAGGTGACATACAACGTCATCAAAGCGATTCTCAGTCTACCGCTGCACTATCTTTCCGAAACGAAGACTGCCGTTAATAATCAAAATTATCAAAGAAACCTGAAAATTATGATAACCTACTTTAACACTATTATTCAGAATTACGTTAAGAACGAAGACGCACAGGAGGATTGTTTGCGTGCTATAGAAGACGTTGCTCTTACAACTGAGGAGTTACTGCCGTACACGCAACACCTGTTGCATCAATTTTACGACCGTGATATACTATCGGAAGAAAAGATTTTAGAATGGTATGAGTCTACTGACGAAGATGCGGATGCGCTTCATACAAAAGTGAAAAACGCCGTCCAGCCGTTTATTAAATGGCTGCGAGAGGCAGAGGAAGATTCCACTGAGAGTGATAATTAATATTTTCTATTAACAAATTTTCACATAAAATATGACTATCTGTAATACATAAATGTGAGAAGAGATTGTGTATATAATGCGTGTGATATGTGAATATATTGTTAAAAAATTGTGACGAAATGACATTCTGTTCTCAACTTCTTTATTTTTATATCAACCTCTTAATGATTTATAATACTTAATTTTTGAGCAACGATAAATCACGCACAGATCGGTAACACGCGCCTCAAATATACTATAGCGTAAGTGCGTGCGTATATCCGTGTAAATGTATATAACATGTCGATAAAGCCCGCATATTTCGTGTATTTAATCTTGACCTGCTTTTCGATCACTAAAACAAGGCTATCATTCCATAGGTACGTCCATCTCCGCCAGATTGTGCCACGCAAAATGTCGATGATCCGGGAACTTGATTGCGTCTATCCAATGTCGCAAACGCGCTCCTTTGCTACCACAACCTAGCATAAGGCCGCCTGTAAATTATAAAAATATATAGATACGCGTATAAAATATATATATAAGTATTTTATATGTTTAATATATCAGATAATTTGAACTCTAGTTGTGAGAACCGATAACTTTGATATTCTTATAATTCTGGTTCAATAATCATAGCTGTGATAATGGAGGAAAACTATTCTTCTTTATTTACTTAAGATAGGGAAGATAACGTAATTTTTTTTAAAGATAAATGATAAGCAATGTATAGGTTTGTTCGCGTCGCCATGCCCCAACATGCTCCTACTCACTCCAACTCCAATGCACTCTAATAGGTTGGCGTCACCGGAATGATCGGAATGAACGTATTAGAGTGCATTGGAGTGAATAGGAGCATGTTGGGGTATGTGACGCGAACAAACCTTATATAATAAATTGTAAGACGACTTGACTGGCCATAGATGGTATTTTATTACTATGTATCAGCCATACGGATTGTGGTCCTCTACTAGTATTAAATTTAATAATAATAATGTTAAAGCATCTATTAGAGATTCTCCTCCCTCCCACAACTTTGTTATTATATCCTAGTTAATTAATTTTGTCCAAACAGAATATGAGAGGTTTCGGCTTTATATTTTTTAGGACAGTTTTTTTTTAACATACTCAGAATTGAAAAGAAAAGGGGATGTAGAATAAAGTGACTAATGATAGTTCGCAGTACCCAGATAATCGTTACTCTTGCCGAAGTCCTTGTCCCACACGGACAGGCATAGCGTCAGCTTCATTAGCTCCGTCAAACGAGTCGCGAAAACGAACTCTTCGTTCCACTCTGGATTCAGCGTCTTCCGCTTGATGCTCGTGCTCTGCGAGCCGCGGCCGGCCGTCTTCTTCCCGGTCAGCTTTTTGGCAGTAGCGCGAGCAGCCGAGTAGTCTAGGAACCGTTGCTGCCGATGATTGTCTGTCGCATCCTCGACGAGTGCCAGCTTGACGAACGGGTCAGAAAACCCGTTGCTGTCCATGGGCAGGAGATTCGTAGCACAGAGTACCGTGACCAGCAGCGCACGGCGCCGTGTGCAATAGCTCAGGCTTATCCGGATCTGCCCTCGACCGTTTGAACACATGCCCCAGGTTTCCTCTTCGTTGTCCACCTACACCAGAATAATCGACACTGTACACATGTTGATAAGAAGTGCTTATTTCGTATATATTGTTATATGTACTTCGTTATATGAATTATACAAACTTATTCTATGAATAATTAATGTTTATTTTAAATGAAGAAACAGTGTCCAGCTTGCCTTTGTTCGCTATACTCGTCATACTGAATATAAAAGTTAATTTTGTTACGAGTAGTTTAAATTCGATTAAATTTGATAGGTTTAATTATATAATAAGGCACACTTCTATATTCAACATACTGGATAATGAGCTTGCAGAGAAAGTTTGTAATGTTTCGTTTGATATGGTAGCAATTCGTGTAGGGGGAATCTCGCCTCTCCCAGGAAGTCCTGACCCGAGGGGTCGTCCTGGATGATTAAGATGTGCAGCGCCTTGCCGGTCGAGATCTAGCATGAGGAATTTCTAGCATATATTTCTTATCGTCGTCATTCGTAAACGGATTGATATCTATGCGTTATAATATCGATCTTTACGTCGGTTTCCGTCGTTCCGTAGAAATTCACCGTCTCGTTGAATTCGGGGTCGCGTGTTTTGTGCACTGTCTTCGTTCGCAGTCGTCTGCTCGTCGATGCCTTCCCGACGGGTAGTATGTTCAGCTTGCAGAAGGGGTCGGCGAGGCCTTGGATATCCATGGGCCTTAGACGGCGTGCACGTTCCACCTTGCACTGGAGGCACTGATCTGCCGGGTCGTATCGCAAGGAGACTTCGAGAGTCCCATAATCTTGTACCGTTTCTGTTTGATTTCAATATTACGGCGATTCAGTATTTGATTTTCCTCAAATTATACTAAATTACACACATTATTGCTGCATGCCTAAGTAGAACACGAAAGTCATGATGACGTTAAAATGATGCTAAAATGACGCCTTTGACATCATTTCGAGGTCATCATGACTTCAAAATGATGTCAAGGCGTCATTTTAGCATCATTTTGACGTCATCATGACTTTCTGTTGTACTTCTGGTTGCTTCTTTATAATCTTTTCCTCACTAAAATTTTAGATATCATTTTTTGTAATGTCTTAAGTTCAAACTTTGTTAAATAAATTTCACATTTTAAACGTAACATTAATTTACGGAAAATTTTTTCTATTTCTTAGTTCGCTAAAACTTCTTTTTAATTATTCATAATGCTAAAATTATTTATATTTGCACAATGTTCTTGTTAAAAAAGATTATTTCAATATTTAACAAGGAATACTATTTTAAAGATATAGTCTTTCATGAGATCATTTAATGTTTATAAGACAAAAAGAAATTAATTATTTAATAGCAAAAGCTTTATGTAAAAATGACAAATATTAATTAGAAACTTATGTGTTTAAATGGCAAATAATTTTATTCTGGTTAACTGTGCAATTTTGTCTTATCGTTGCTGATGCTTTTATTGACCTTGTGGGTATTCCGGGGTTCTTGACGTCTTGACTTGGCTGTTGCTGCGAGTGCTGGAAGAGCTGTCCTGGTCGGAACAGGACTTGCTCGCCTCCCGTTCCGCATTCCTCTCGAGAATCTTGCCCATAGTCTGGAACCGCTCGACTGGCGTGGTCGGCGTCGTCGCTATCGTCGGCGCTTTTAGTCTGCGAAACCGCGTTTTCTCGTGTAAGTTTAAACCTCCACTCCATTTATTACCATTCTTACCTACCTGAGAGATTGTACCTGAGAGCCCTTGGATCGGTCTAGGGATGTGGAAACGTCCTTGCGAGTTTCATCGGCATCTTCTTCGTCGTCATCCGCCTCATTAGCCTTCTCGTCGTCTACGAAAATGTCTTCGAAGGACACGTGTTGCTCCACCTGCGATTCGTTTGGGCTTCTGCCGCTTGCCCTCGAGCGAGGGGTGCTGATTGAGCCCGTGGGTGAAAGTCGGCTGCATTGAGACGCGATCGAAAGGCAGGACTTGTCCAGCCTGTCGGAGCTGGTGTCCTCGCGATAGCCCGAAGGCGACAGACCGTTCGGTCTTCCTCGAGGACTTCTTGGTGATGAGGTACTGGTTGCAGGGCTCGAAATTGTTAGCTTTGTGGGGGTGCTTTCACGATTGCTTGATAGATTAGTAGGCGAGTGACCACGGGCTACCGCGAGTCGCCGCGTTACGTCGTCGTCGGACGAGGAATCCTGGGCATCAGTTGAATCCAAGGACCTGCACGGGCCGCTTATCGTCCATGTTGACGTCCTGTGACCAGGTCGAGACCATCCTCGCTCCTATGTAAAAGTTTGTTCTCTATTATATCGATATACTATTATATCGATATACTATTATATATATAAAGAATATAAGAAAAAGAGAGATCTGAAGAAGTTTAAATGTTTATCAGTAATAAACTTGTGTACATTAATATTGGATGTTTTACAAAATATCTTTTATGCTATTTATTTTTGGAAAGTGGAAGAAAGTCTGTTATATTTATTTATATTGATAGAAAATCAGGAATCGGAGACAATATGTTACCATATTATTATCCAAAAAAAGAAACAGATAAATGTCGAGACAACTATCAACTAGAGTCCTAGATAAGTAGAGAAGCGCTACCGAGCATATATATATAGACGTTATTTGTGGAGAAAATGGCTGTCTAATATTTTTCTTCTTTTTCTATCTAACTGAGCCTTCTTCTATCTAACTGAACAAAGAAAAAAATGGCAGGGACTAATCAACAGCCGTTACACCGGTTACGCTTCTCTATTTATCTAGGATTCTAATATCAACATGAGATCGTTAAAATTTGATTGTCTGATTGTCATATATTGTTCAATTTATGTGTAAAATATGTCTTACAAAAATGTGATTGCCATTGCAATGTGCTTCAATATTTCGATTATATCTGTATTGGCAGTGTACCATGATTTGATTTTATTCGATGGGTAGATAGAAGTTGAATCTAGATCAGTTTTAATTGTTTCTATTATTTTCAGATTAGATTTAGTTATCTTAAATCAGTTCTAAATCGAACACGCAATTTAAAAAGGTATTGTGAAGTAATTTCAAAAGACATTCTAATCTTGCTATTTAGATTAATAATTTTTAAACATTTTTTGATGAGAAAAATGAAAATAATATTTTTTAACATGGAATTCTTTAAAAAATATTTCAAAAATATAAAGAATTTCAGACAAAATAAAAAACTGACTGTGTAATTTAATTACGTCATATCGATTTTAATTATATAGTTTTTCGTAAAGGGAGTTATTCCTGGAATTTTAGTTTTATAAATTTAAATGCGAGATTTTTCTCTTCCGTTAAAAATAAAAAAAAAATTTTTTTTACCCAGGGAGAAATGGCAATCTAATCGATGTCGGATCGACATCGATCAGACGTCGATAACGTCTAATCGATGTCGATCCGACATCGATCAGATTGCCATTTCTCCCTGGGTAATAGGAAGTAACTTTCAATTAACACAAAAATAAGAAAAAGAAGTAAAATTAATTTTTTTCGGGTGCTGTAATTGGTTTAAACGAATTATCAGACTTAATATAGTGATATAAGAAAGCATATCTTCTTTCAAACTTCCATTTTTGCACTCTTCCACGTACTTTCTTTTCCGGTAGAATGTACTTCGGCATGCCTTTGAAAAACCAAGCACCGCTTTTCTTCCACATCTCTCTAGTCTCGGCGCAAATTCGGCAAAGGAACTGCTTCTGCACGTTACCATGGGATCTTTGAACGATTCTTTGAACGCCTGTTCGTTCCTGAGCAAATCTCATGACGCGTAACGAACTGCGCGATGAAGTAGTCGCGTCATTTCCGTCACCGTTTCCTTTCGATGGGTTGAGTCTACTGGCCTCGATGCCGCACTTCTGGCAGATGTATTTACGGCAGTCCTTACAGAGACTCGCGCTCGCCCCTAACACTGCCCCGAACTTTTCGCCGCAGAGTGCGCACGAACAGACGCAACGAGCTCCGCCGGAGCACCGACTTCCGCAACCGCGTCTCTCGTTCGACCTGGTCGATGTCACGATGCACACGTTTCGCTTCATGTTCTCTAGTCTCTCAACGAGTCTACCGACTCGCTCCTGCTCCGTCAAGTCCAGAGCCTCGGCCCTTTGTATCACCTGTGAAAACATTTGTTTGAAACTGGAGATTGAAATTGATCCAATTCTGATAAGCTCGATTAAAAATACTTGTGCAATCCACTTTCTTGAGAACTTAAAAATTAATTTCATTTTATTAAGTCTATAGAATTCATTTACATTCAAGTTTTTAAAAAAAGTGCATTATATCATTATTGAATTAAGTTCTTGAATTTTCTTTTCTCTATAGATGCGATAAAATACGTCAATTATATTTCTATTGTCACGAATAAACATTAAACCTATTTTTTTTTGTTACAATACAAGAACCTAAATACATTGAGATATTTTTTAATGAATAAATTTCAGTGTTGAAACTTTAACCACTCATGTGGTTTCTAGGTAAAGATGAAGGGATAAAAGTTGCATAATTAAGTAGGTCAAATTGAGTGTGGTTATATTGTTAGGGATACTTTTGTCTACAGGGAAAAGAGCTTTGAAATTATTCAATGTCTGTGAAAATAACTTGGAAACTATGGAAAATATGTTCCTGAATATTAAATATATTGCATATTATCTTCTTGTTAATTGTTAAATATGAATATTAGTCATATAGCTTCACATTTTAGTTACTTCAAACGTTGCAGTGTTGTTTTAATCTCAGAAATAATAAATACAACTATTTTTTAAAATAATATAATATTTTTTATTGTGAAAAAAATAATAGGTATATGTTTAGTTTCACTAGAGAGAATTCTGATTTTATTTATTTTTATATTGAAATAGTAATCGAAAAATCGGAAGGAAGGCTGAAATGTATTGCTTTACTGCGAGGTTTACCTGGATAATAGCTTTTCGTTCATCGTCAGTGAGCAAGTAAGGTTGTCCGCAACGATTGGAACTGCTCGTGCAGGAATTTGGATATTGACCCCATCCATGGGATTCGAAAGATCCCGTTTTCACAGACCATCCTGTCCGTAATCTACATATGTGCCATATTTAAGCACAATTTATTATAATGTATTTTATTCATAAAACTTTATAATTTATTTGCAAAGAAATAATGAAGATATTTTATTTCTATGAACGTATTCTTTAAAATAAAACTTATCCATAAAATAAGTGTCTTACAAAGAATTAAATAGAAAAATGTCTCTTCTGATTTAAAAAAATTTTGAATATGTTACAGAATAAACGAAAATAGATTTGTTATTTTTTTATAAGTACTTTGTCGTTAGGAATTGAAACAATTTATTAAAGCAAATTGGATATAGGTATTTGATTTTGAACAAATATATCATCAAAACTGTATAGTATATTAAAAAATATTTTAGATAAAAATTTTATGCTTTAATTTAATATTTTTTATAACTCTGGATATAGGATTTTTTTAAATGACATATTTTTTAACATATTCCTTATTTTTCCGAATTTAAAGATTATAAAAACAAAGAGATTTTAGAAAGACATTTTACATTAACAATAAATTCGTGCATATATAAAAATATTATTTTGCAAGATCGCATTTTTTAAGGAAATAAGCTATAAATACTACACCTATAAATACTACACCTTTCTTTTATTACCGCATATCATATTTCATATTGCGAGATAATAGCAAAGATATTCGTAATTGCATGCGTGCGTATATAATATATTGCGCAATATAATGATAATTTGTAATTGATTTTTATTTATATCTTCAAATTTGTGTGCAATATTCATCACTTTTAAGAATTTGAAATTATAGAATTATTCCTTTTAATTTTACAAAATTGATTACTCCAAATATAAATAAAATTTTATTTAAAAAAAGACATTATTAATATTTACAAAAAATCGGTGAAAAAATGTAGCCGCAACATAGAAACATAGTTTAAATCAGCAAATAATAAATGAGTTTGAGAATTTAACGAATTGAAATCATTAACATACCGAACTAATTTAAAAATCTTGATTGCTTATTAAAGAAATTTAAATGATTAAATTACGTTTTTTCGAAAAATTCTCTTCAAAAAGAGCTTTTGTGGTACATCATTTTGTTGACATAATTTAAGATGAAATCACGTATCTGTTTGTTATAAAAAGAGTTTCATTATTTCACCCCTCCGTAGAAGCGTGGAAAATTCAAAGCGATGCCTTAACAATATTGAGCTTGAAAAAGTGAACTTAAAAAGATAAACCTTCAAGATTTAGTTTTGATACGTTTTATTTAGATATATCTTGAAAAAAGTTAAAAAAGATAAAAAAGTGTCTTTCTGCAATATTCAGTATGGATCAGAAAAGCAAGACAATCGTATTATATGAATGCTTATATGCTCGAAGAGTAAAAATAGAACAATCTATTTATGCCTATGTATTTGGTATATTTCTATTTTAATTTTTAATTCTACACTCATGTCCAGTTATTTTTAACATTATATCCAAAAAATTCGGTATTTTTTCTTCGATGTATATATTGAATATTTTTGAATAAAAAGTGTTCCATCATATCTGAATAATATTTTATTACATTGTATAGTACCTTGTATGTTATGCATACATGCAACTACGAATATTTATCTTCATTGTTACCTCGTCGTATATATTATATTAGTGTATGATGTTGAAAAAATTGCTGTGTCATGCATATGCATGGTTGCGGCGCATATTGTGCGGCGAATATTTACAGCATATTTTCCAAAAATGTGATATTGTTATATGCATTATATGCATTTGGCACAAGATACTTTTTAATTTCTGTCTACAAAAATTTTGAAGTTTGCAAAAATAATAATAAAAATAAAAATATATTAAAACACGTAATATATATATATATATATATACTAAAAATAACATTAAATTATATTAAATATCAAGAAACTTTTATCTAAAATGATTCTTTATATTTTCATGACCTCAATGATATTCGTTAAAAATGAAATATATCGAGATAACTTTAAAACATTTTAGTTTGGAGAAAAAAAGCACTTATAAGAGAATATATCTTTTCAATTATTCTGTAATATAATCGAAGTCCATCAAGCTCTCTCGGAAGGAGATACTTCTATATGTTTCCTTGTCAAGTGTAGAGAAATGTTTTAGTTCGTGTCATTATTTAACCATTGACATTTGTTTTAGCTGCTAATTAATGTGTTAAACTCACTTTGCTCGCAACGCCAATTGCCGATCATTCGGGCAAACCCATCTACCACCTCGTGTTATTGGTTCATCCATTTTGCTGTGAGTTATTTTGTCTGCAACGCACCGTTTGCTCCCCTTCTCTTCTTTTTTCTTTTTCTCTTCTCTTCTTCTCTTCGCGTAGGATCAGTCTATCTATAACAATAATGCAATCTTTTATGTATGTAGGCTTACATGTCGTTTATTTGCTTATTGTTCGTGAAGATTATATTTGCTGTTTATATTTAATACACATATAGAGTTTGGCGTATAATATTGATCTAATGCAGGAGAATATAAAAATTAGAATCAAAATTTGAATAAAATTAAAACATTAAAATTAGGATCACTAACCTTTAATCTGATAAATATACCATTTGTAGAAAAGTACCACAGCATCCGGAAGCCACATGAAAACCGTTTTTCCCCGAGGCAAATTGAACTAGCACTTAGCGGGTTCCACTGTAACATTAATTGTTTCTTTTATAAACTCAATTTAGTTCTCGAGTAAGAGCATTCAAAGGACAAAGAGTAATTTACACATGTACATACATTTCGTAACAGTATTTACATTTTACATTTACATTAAATATAAAGTTTACATATGTTTGTACTTGCTAATGTACATATGTATATCTTTTTATAATTGTAAAAGAGATATATTTTTTATACATATATTCAATATATAATTTTATTTTAAGCTTTTTTTAAATATAAAAGATATATGCAATTTGTATTTGATAAAAGTATCTAAGAGAAATAAGCGTCAAAAAAGAGAAGTTTGTGAACAAAAAGCAGTTTTTCCATTTCAGACGAGATTTTTTTTTCTTTAAAATTTAAATCTTTTTCTCTTTGTTTCTATAACAATATTTTCATGTTCCTTGTAATATATTAATAAGTAAATTATTGTACACAGTGTTCGTATAGTATAATATAGAAACTCGTGTTGAGAGAAATAGATTTGAATGGCACGTATATCATTTCCCAATGGATTTTCTCTTAATTAAAGAGAAATTTTAACACGATCGTACTGTAACGCAAGCCGGCTCAGCAATTCCGTCTAATCCCGTCATTTTCGAATATTTATGTGCCGTGCTCGTGCGCGCGTATCGACATATATGACGTGAATTATTATCTTTCTCCCCTCCCGGCTGGTGATACCAGTTGTAAAGGATTTTTCTCCGGGCGTGGGATGCCGCACCGCCTACGTTCTCTCATTTATTTTCCTGTTCGGCATACGACGTAATCCCTGTGTCCTATTGGGACTTCGGAAATTAGAAATATTCGAGGAACGACAACGGGAATGTACGACGAGAGATGCGCGCTTCGAGTAGCACAGGAAATCTGGTATCGTCTATCACAAACGTGGTTTCGAAATGTGTTTCCGCACAGCGATATTATCGCATCTCGATGATAGCTTTTACAAGCGAGCTGCTTGAATTGTCGCATATTCGCCGTGTAAAATGAAGGAAACGATGTATGGCATTCATACGAGCCGTTTGATAGAATAGCAGCGTGATACAGTTGTATGAAAATCTCATTTCGAGAAAAGAGGAATTACTGAGAGCGAATCAGTACAATTGTACAAAGAGACCGGCTGTTTTATATTACTCTTTAATATTTCTATTAAAAATCTAAAATTTCGTAGGCAAGATAATTTTGCGTGAAAATGGTATAAAATTAAAATTTTACTTTTATTAGTTTACATGATTTATTCGTCCAATGGCTCGTTGCAACGTGTTGACGCATCTCGACACAATATTGGCTTTTAGACGAGAATTATTCGAGTTGTGACATGTGAGGAATATATGTGAGAACGAAGGGAATAATGCGTAGCATTATATTTTTCAAGGTAACGTGAATATAACAAGAAAAATGGTGTCACGAACTTTGTTTCTTCAACTTACAAAGTTATGTATAAATCGATGGTTACTCCTCAGCCTTAGCCATTGTAGATATTTTGATATATAGCATTCGTACGAACTTTCAAATAGCTTTTACCACAGCATTAGTCTCGTTTTATGGCGCTATAAAGCTGGTTTTATGTCGCTCGAATAAAATCTTTTTCATATTTACATTACGCTTTATGCGCGCGATGTCTATCTGTTGCTAATAAATTTCAAAGGTTAGCATCCTTGACTTGAATATAGCTTGCCCATAATCTATCTGTTGCGTGTCAAATTATTTTTATAATGTTGCTGAATAATTACAAAAAGCCATTGCCATTTCGAAGCATTATGTTTTAAGCAATGCATTACTACAATTAAAAATATAAAGTTTTACGTATTAAATGGAGCATTTGTTTTTTAAAAGTGTGTTAATTAGAAGTGCACCAGGAAAACGCTGATCATGGAAAAAGCAAAAATAAAAGGATCCAAGATTTCTTACGTTATATATGGATTAGAACCGTCTCGTCTTCAATGCATGCACGCAATCACAAATATGAGTCTACGGGGATGCAAGTTCCCCGCAGAAAATTCAATAAACTCTGCCGTGCCGTCTTGCTATCTGCTGCCATTGTTCATCGCGCGTTACTCGCTATCATATGGTTCAGTGCGGTAAAGAGAACAAAGGAACTTTCAACGAAAGTGGCTATATTTGCCCCGCAGAATCGATACTCCCATGGTGCATACCACGCAGCTCTCTCTCCAAGTCTTTTACACTTTTCTTATTACGGTGACGTGTATGCGCCGCGCCACGAGCTCGTGTCGCGTTAAAAAAGGAACAAAGCTGTTGGAAAATGCAGTCTAAAGAGCGCATCGGCACGCGGTGCAAAAAGAAAGGAGATAGAGGGATAGCATTGAAGTTCGGTGGTTGACGAAGCTTTCCTTCGTACGCTCGATTTTTCTTAGCGGCTATCTGCCGCGTGGCAGACGGCCACGCCGTGAAAAAAGAGAAGCCGGATTGTGTGCGATTGCGTTACGTTGAGGTTGATGATCAATCGATGACGCTCGACATTGTGTATGTACCACTCGAACGCGCGTAATTACGGCCGGCTTATTAATAACGAAAACAACCGCAGCTTTCCCCGTAACTTTCCATCCACGTCATGCATAAGCTTTGTAATTAAGCAATTTAATTCGCTCGATTACGCTGCTGCGCGTATAAATTACGTTTGCGTACAGCACGGTATTTCGCCGTGGATTTTTTTGGGCACCTAACCGCACGAAATCGATCGGAGGGTGATTCGGCATTTACGTAAATGCGTTTTTAGCGTTTATCGGTCAGGAGCGTGGGTAGCTTTGGACGTTTCTTGATAACGTATCAATGCTTGTTGGGCTATGAGGAGTAACGAGAGGCAATATTCCATATGTCTAAACATAGCATGCATATAGCGTTGACATTTCCTATATTTAAATATCGCGATGCTATCAGGGCTGATGGAGAGATCGCGTGTTCTTCAGAATCATCAGAAATAAGACACAAGATTCTCCAGATTATGTTAATTCTCATAGTAATATTTAGCGTACAACCGCACAACTTAGCACGATATGCATAATTAACATATACATCAGCGTAATATTAACATGATTAAACGTTACCTAGAGGAACTTATTGTTAGTCGTTGAATCGACGCTGAAAAGATGCGATAGAAAAGCGCAGAGAGGAAAGAAAAGAGAGTAAGGACCGTCGACTCACGTCATAATCCGCCGCTTGCAACAGGCTGCAGCTGGTCACGTCGACGCGGGGCGCGCACGCGTGCGGTCAGTTGCTCTTGGCAGCTCGTGCTCTTCGGCAATTAACTGCGGCGCTAATTAGTACACGCTGCCGGCGTCGCGTTCCTGATTCCCCTCAGGTGGCACTCGACAATTGCACAGGTAGTCGCTAGGGAGTCGTGCCGAGCTGCCCCGGTGTCGGCCAGCCGACAAGTGGGTGCTGACCGGGTGTTGCTGCTGCTGTTGCTACTGCTGCTGCTGCTGGTCTGTGGTATATGGTCGCTACTACCTCAGTAACTGACTCGCGCGCACGACTCCACTCGGCATCGGCAGCGGTTGGGATGCGGGGGAAGAGCATCGGAGGGTGGAAGGTCGGCTTGGGTGGAAGGGTGCGAGGGCTCTCCCCTCTCGCTTCTGCACGGTCCGCAGGGATGTATCAAACCGTCAGGCATAAAGAGAAAGGTGGGATACGGAAGAGAAGGCGGTGAAAGAGGGTGATCGGGTGAAAGGCGTACCGGGGCGGCGGAGGGTGGGAAAGAGAGAGGGCTAATATATAAAGAGAGGGGTAGTCGGACGCAACAGGCGCGGACATCGATAAAACGCGAACGGAGGCATATGTTGCCTCGTCGTCATCGTCGCTGTCGTCGACACTCTGCCATAATTGAAACTATCCCGCGCGTGTACTGACTTTTCAGCGTATCAGCCGCGGCTAGATAATCGTGCAAATTGAACGGCGCGTGGCGGCCAAGAAGTAGGACATTCTGCGATGAATACGACGGCAGTCTCCATACAAAGCGCTATCGCGAGGCTGGGTAGTAATTTTGTTAAAACGTTACGTTACGCACGTCTCACCGCGCAAAAGAATACGTTCGCGAGACAAATGGTTCAATTTGTTACTGGATGGCTTTCTCTATTAACATTTATTTACATTGTTAAAATTGCTAATATTTCCTATAAACAAGATATACTTAATCATCGCGAGGATACGTAACTGATTACACATAATCGATTATTCTTAATTGTCGTCATAGAGTTTAGCTTATTGATTAATCTCTCCTTGAATTTAGGAATCTCTCTCTCTCTCTCTCTCTTTCTCTCTCTCTCTCTCTCTAGCTCGCTCGCTCGCTCGCTCGCTCTGGAAACTGATATAACTGTGCCGAATGACGGAATAAAATATAAAGCGGATTTTTCATATGTCACGCCAGATGTAAACTTCGTAATCACATCATTGTGCGCGTGTGTTGCTCGTAACGCGTTTGCAAATGACACGTTTGCCGCCGTGCACGCTGATCGAGGCAAACAGGTGTCCTTGTGCTATATCGTACGTATTGACGTGTCGTACCTCGCAGTGATAGTCTGGACACGGCACGGAGGGTCGATGATCAGGGAAAGTCCGACTCTCACGGGCTCACCAGATTCTAGGTCACGCAGCGAAAATTTTACGCGTCGCCGCGTAAGCATGCGCCGATTTTGCCACGTGCCCGTCCTTCTTATCATCCTGCTGCCGGAGGGAAAGAAGTCTTGCCGGGACCGCGTATTCATTCTCGGAGACAATGGCCCGGACGATAATTAGGTTCGGGAAATAGATTATTTGTAAACTGCTCTGTTTCTTTCAATTTATGCTACTTATTGCTCAACATGAACATGAAACGAGCAAGATTTTATGCTGGCATATTTCTACAAAAAAATTGCACAATTAATTTAATCATTAAATAGTATTAATATAATCGATGAAGGTTTCTTTGCTGTAATAATAATAATAATAATAATATTGTAATATTACGACTACATAAAAATGACGCGTATTACTATTTTTAAGAAAATTTAACTACCTTTAGAGATTTAAGAAAATACATGGATGATCAAAGTTAATCTGAATCTCTACAAAATCAATAAATTTTACATTATGTTAATAATGTTTTACATAGTAAAAAAAGATAAATATGTTTATAAAATAAAGGGACATAAATGCGTAGAAATACCAAGATATATCAATTTTACTTATTTAAAAATTTTAGAGCTGGTGTGATACATATGTATGTGTCTCTATGACAAGTGATAGTGTGTATGTTAAAATTACTTATCTATCTATAGAGATTTTATAAAGTCGAGGAAAACTTTACTTGTTTGGATACCTCAATTATCTCAAGGTATAGAAATTAGGTGTCTGAAAAACGATTTGGTCGGTCTATTTAAAAATATAAATTACTGTTAACTATAATCAATCTAATCTGAATTTCATTTAATGATAAAGTTAAGAAATAATATAAAAATGGATAAAGAATTATCTAAGTAAAATTATCTATGCATCTAGAATCGATAAATAAAATCAATCATTTGATCAATCTTTAATTTTGCAGGGATATAGTTCAATTCGTTGTAGCCGATCTAGTTGATCTTAAAATGAACATGTGCAGTTTTGAACTAGTGTACGTGATCCTTTGTTGAAAATCCAGGATTCAGTATGTAATGCTTCATCGTCCTATGGCATAAGAGCTCTCTTCCATATCATCATACTCGAGGTTAGCTTTACCGATAGTCATTGCTCTTATCATTTGCTGCGAATTACGTGCCGTAATATCGATGTCTTTAATATTATAGTTTTGATTTTGAAATAAGAGTGCGCTTTACGGCACGTTTAATTCGCAATTGTTTTTTCCCTTTTCTTTTTTTTTATAAACTAGAAAAAATATTACAGAGAAAGCAGTGATAGCGATACGTTAGGAATCAATTCCTAATTTGTTCTGTTCTGTTGCGATTCCAAAATGGGTTTGGAATTTGGCAATTTACCGGTTCGAATTCGTAGAATTGCTTACTACGGTTTATCGCCGATGGAACAACGAGCTTGGGCCAAATCGATAATGCATGGAATACCCAATTTGCTGAAAAGAGCAATGCGTGCGCTCCCAACGATGCTTCCAGGTATGCGTTTATATCAAGATTTAAGTATCTAAGTATTTTACTTATTATTAATGACACATATACATTTTACTTATTATTAATGATACATTATATATGTTAACATAAAAAAATGTTAATTAATTTTTGAACTGCATTAATTATAGAATTTGTAAACTTTTACATCTGTATTAACGAAGATTTTATTCAAAGTGCCTAAATGTAAAAAATAAATAATCGACAAGCTGTTAAAAAACAAATAGGCCAAATGTAATCTTATTTTTTATTATTTCTATAATCAAGCAGTTTTTGGTAACTAAATTATATTGTTTTATTATTAACATGTATTTCCATTTAACTTTTGATAATCTATTAATTATATCTCTTTTTGCATTAACATTTTTTCCATGATTATGAATATACGAAATTTCTACACGGAAAGAATCGTTTTGCTGAAATATTAAAAAATTTGGCCAGATCTGAAAAATAATTTTGTTGGATCATCAAAATAATTATGTAGGACGTCTAAAATAGTTGCTAGAATATCAAAACTTTTTGCAGCATTATCATTATGTTGGAGTGTCCTACATAATTATTTTGATGATCTAACAAAATTATTTTTCAGATCTGTATCTGGCCAAATTTTTTAATATTTCAGTAAAACCGTTCTTTCCGTGTATTTTTAAAATATCTATCAATTTTTGATATTACAACTTTTCTCTAGAATTAATTAACAATATTTTATAAAACATGAATAATAACGATTTAATTCAGTTAAAAAAGCGAAGATTTTAACTTTATAAAGCAATTTGTTTTTTTTTTTTAATGTGACTACAATCTTTTTACATTGAGATTGCTGCAATATCTCTAATTATATTGAATCATGAAATTCATTTCATGCACTTCCTATAATTCTGATTTTCCATTTTCTCTCAAAATAATTGGAATATATATTTGATCATACAAATATGTAGACATGTACAAAGAAAATACAAGATAGATATGTAAGCCTCATGTTATTGAAATCATGTATATGTAAGCCTTCAATGAGCGTAAAATAAATCACTGCGATAATAATGATATTATATTATAAGCGTGTAGAAGCTCAGGTTTATTCATAATTATGTGAATGATGTGTTAAAAATTTACTGGAAATATTAATTTGACAATTAATTTGAAAATTAAACTCGACAAAACATTGTCATAATATTAGATAAAATACAAAAAGGAACATAAACTGTTTCACACATATGCTCTTTTATATGAATAGTTTCATGATATGCTTAATATAGTAATGTTCCAATTTTATAAAAATTTATTTTTAGATAAAGAAAGATCGGATATCAGGATATTCTTGATAACAATTCTATAATGGTACATATATTTTTATTTGTATAAATTTGTAATGTTAGAAATAAAAATATCATTTCTACATAGATATTTTTTGATCTTTTAACTGAAATAAATACTGATAACGTATACATATTTGCTTAATGACGTCAAGACATTGTTGAATAATGTTATATCACTATTCGTAGCACAATTGATTTCTGTCTTTATTTCATTGTATTATATTTTATGATACTATATTATATATTGTATTATATTTTATTGTAAAATATTACTGAAAAATACCGCTATATAAATGGTATTCAATTTTAAAGATATATTATATTTAATCTCTATAGATAAACGAGAATCACAAGTTTCATATGGTATTTAATAACACAATACATAATCATACCAATATATATATTAAACCAATGAAATTTTGGTGTTTTAATAATTTGTAATATGATCTGTAGAACTCTTATTTTTAAATAGAGAAAATAAAAATTTGGATTATTGTTGTATTTTGAAAAGTTAGAAATAGACTTTCTCTTTCTGTAAAAATATATTTATTGGGTCAATTCTATGAAAGAAAGTGAAAAACAGCTAAAGCTATTATTTCTTTTAAGAATTTTTAAATAAGAAACTGTATTACAAAAATAGATAATTTGTTTCTTAATTCTTTCGCAAATTGGAACATTTTTGTATTAAGCACTTTATATGAAAGATATATAAATTAATCCAAATTATGTACAAATTCTTGCAATGTAATTTTGAATATATAATATATATTTTAATGGAAAAATCAAAAGAATTTGTCAACTTGCTTGATATCCAGTTATTTTATTTTAATAATATTTTATTGATCTACAAAAAGAAAGATTAAAAATTTATCATATACAAGAATTAGTTATTAAATATTCAAGTATCTCTGCAATTTTATTTTTACGAAACTTTCATTATTGTTCTGATCCAGTTTACATATAACGTCACTTTTATTGATGTTCTATTTTATTTAATATTTTCTTCCTTTCCATAATTATCCTCAATTGTGTATTTTTCATTTTAGGTTTTATAATGTCGGCTGTAATATATAAGTGGTCAACTGCAGCGCATGATCGATATAGTCGCAAAGATCCCAAATTATACGAGAATGACAAATAAATGCAAGCATTGATTAAGTTATTTTTAAGTTTAACAAGTAATTTTTGCTTCATGAATAAAATTTCCACTGAATATTGGTGCTTGTTTGTTTCTCGAGTTTAATAAAAGATATAACGGAAATGAAGTGTCTTCTTATTCATGCATTTATATTATATATTTTAATATAAAATGTATATAATTTATTTTATAACAGATTAACAAAATAAAAACTTGATTCGTACGTCTTAACGTCGATATGTACCTACTTAATTACGTATGTCTCTACAGTACCATAATCACTAATTTCTATAATAGTGTATATGATAAATTCATAATTAGTCTATGATTTATGGAATATAAATATAAAACACAGTTTTTTATGTAGAATATACTTATAAATAGGATAATAATAATGTGTTTAATGTTCTTTAAGTTTTATTAGTAAAAAATGCTGTTTTTCGATAAAAAATTTATTTGGGTACAATCATTTATTATATTGTAATTATTATTATCATGATTATAATATTAATCATGTATGTATATAAAGTTACTAATTTCAACATATCTGTCAATTATAAGTCATAAATATGTGATATATAGAGATAGAAGAATGTTAATAGTCCAGAGTACATAGCAATGCCACTCCTCTTCTTATCCAATGTGATTGCGGTTTTTCAATTGGAATTTCCATAGCTAGAACAAAGTTTGTGGAATGTCCCGTTGTGCTTAAAGTTCCAAAGCGCTCAATAGTTTTGTATACGGGGCATATATAAATTCCATGAAGCGGAATTATGTGATGAATTTCTGGTAATAAAAGAATTGGTGGCATATCTGAACAACAAATGAACAATATCATGTTATGTAAACAAGATTCATTGTTAGAGCAACTAAACAATTGGTTTAACGAAACACAGCTATTTATATTTCAGTAGTTCAATAATCTAGCTTTTAATAATTTAGTGTAAAATTAATTTTATCATAATGAAAACGTTATTAATACTTAACCAGTGAATAATTCCTTTGGTAAAGACTCAACGAGATAGTTTCCGTTCCACCGGCAGCCTTCCAAAAAAAGTCCGTAAATAACACAGCCATTCGATGGTCTCTGCGTCGGTTTGGAAGTTAAAACCTGTAACATGCAACATTGCGCATGACTTTACCCGGAATATGCATTCTTCATTTATCGATTCTGTCAAGACTAGTATTGTTTCAAATGTTTGCAAAACTACGCATTATTTAACGAGAACTAATATTAATTTAGGTTTTCATATATATATATCAGTTTTGATCAATAATAATTATTTTATATAAACACAGGTTATTTATCTTTCACTATAAATTAGAACTTACGTATTCGACTATCATTATTTGCGTTAAATAAATCTCTCAAATAACTGAAAGTGTCTATTAATTATTCTCACATCTATTTTCTTGTAGTTATTGTACGTTACGTGTCAATCACGTTGATCCATCAATAATTTAATTAAAGGCTGAAAGCGTACCTTGTAGCTGAAATCGATTGTGTCAATGGATACTATGTGTTTGCGCGCAAAGTTTTGTAGCGTGCCAGTTAGAAAGGCTTGAGGGAAATAAAACCCTGACATCCAAAATGCAGGCGGTATACCTTGATCTCGCCAATCACTTATAAATTTAATTCTTTTCTTTAAATCGACAAACCATCCGGCTAATCAAAGTGATAAAAAATATTTATTATAACAACCGGCTTTAAAAATTGAACAAAAATTATATTCGAAACGTACAGTCGCTTTTAATCAATAAATTACTTAATATTTTACAACACCTTAAATTGCTCATTGTTGATCTCCATTTCTTTTAAAAAATTATATTACATTTTGATAAATTTATTATTAAGATCTTACCTAAAGGTTTTAGAGAAGGGTAACTTTTGATTTGCCAATCTGCGGGTATTTTATTGTTAAAAAAACTGGTAGCCATCATTTCAAGCTGTTCCGACATAACGACCAAGCCTCTTAAAGCTTTTAAAAGATCTTGCAACGTTGATTGCACGATTTTGAGCAAACTGTTATACCGTTTGGCTTCTTGTAGTAACACGGTATTAAAGGACTCTTCGTACAATATAGGGTACCTGAAATTCAATTTACTTTATTTACAGATTCAATTAAGATTTTATCTAACTTCTTTGCAGGTGCTATACTTGTTTCGAAAATATGAAACATTTTTGATATATGAAAAGCAAAAATTTTTCTATTTTGTTACATATTGTACATAAAAATTTAATTTTAAGAAATTGTGCCATGAAATAATATATATATATAATTATATCTTAGAAACTATAAAAAAATACTTTTATCAAATTTCAGATATATGACGAAATTGCAAGAAGCTTTTATTTCAGATTATAAAGTAGCGATAAGAACATATAAAAAATAAACTCTCAAAAGTAAAAATGTATTTTTTCTTTTTCATGCGTAAAGAGATATTCAGTAGTACCTCGTTTGCATAGCGATTAAATCAAACGGTTCGGGTATAGTAACCAACATATCCTCGGTTATTTGAGTTGTTACCTCGTCGACACTTGTGGTTGCAACGCCAAGTTCTCTGGGTTGCAAGTTTAATAAAGTTGCGAGACAAGCATATGCTTCAGCTTGCGCATAGCTTATATCGGCGTTTGAATGCATGCCAAATAGTGACGGATCGTCGTTCAAAGGAAAACCCTTTATGTATTCTAGATAATCTTTGAATGACGCTGCAGCCGGTAACTTCATACGTGAAAACGTAACGTGTTGTAAATAAAATTACAGTGTAATTAATAACAGTCCGTTCATAAAAGAAATGCTTTTATAAATGTTCTTATATTGTTGTATATACATAATGATTTAGCATATATATTTTTTAAGTTAATGTTCACACAAAACATATATGAAAGAATTTACACTTTTATAAATAATTAATCATGAAAAATGCATTCCATAAAGGAAATAAATATAGCCTTTACTATAATTAAGACATGAATTCTAAATCATGCTAACTCCAGAATTTTTACAAAGAGAAAAGCATAATTTTTACTTTTTATTCTTCTTTTTTTTCTTTAACTGTTTTTATCATATTATTTATATATTTATAAAAAAAAATGTTTATCGTTTTATTTTGATATATATACCTGATGATAAATCCCTTGTTCATCAAAATGGTAATCTTCAGAGATGACATTAACATTATAATAGTCTTCGAGAAGTGTCAGGACACATCGGCGATCCCAATCATCTGTTATTCGTCCACCGTAGTTAATATGCCCGGCGGTATATATGAGAATCTTTGATATATTCAAATAATAATGATTATTTAACAATTAATATTTTTATTATTTTATTTAATGTATAAATGCCTTGAAAAATGCTAAATTTAAGAATTAAATAAAGAAAATTCTGAGGTTTTTATATTATTATAAATATAGAGATATTTTTTGGACAAATATTATATAAGAAATGCGATTCAAATCAGAATAAAAATTTTCAAATATAGAAATTTATCAAAATAGAATCATGTATTTAATATAGTAACTTTATATTCGTCAGGAAAAATATGAAAATATCGTAACTTTTTATTCTTGAAAGTAATATCAGTTTCGCAATGCTTTTGCAAAATTAAAAGAGACGTAATAGAAACATTTGTTAAGATCTGCTTTACCTATGATCAATATTTTACCTTAAATGGCAAAGTATCGTATTCCATGAGAAACATATACAATTGCGACAAACATATAGCTAAATCCCCGTTTGTGAAATCGTAGGATATATTGAAACCGAGGGGACCAAATTTCCGTCTCTCGATCAGGATTGAGTGAAACATGCAAAGTGAGAATATAAGCCGCTTGAATGACACAGCTTTCAGGTGATCGGGTTGCAGAAACTCTTGCATTTCTATGACTTGTGTCAGATATGCACGGAACATGTTGCCCTGTATTAAAGTGAAAAAGAAGAAAAAAATGAGATGAACTTTATGAATATTACAAACATTCGTAAAAATTTGTTTAATAAAGCGTAAAAATGAAATGATTTTATTTAAAAAATTTATACTAGCTATATTGTGCGTGTGAAATAGAATTTTTCATAGAATTTTAGTACCTTTATACCACGCGGTGGTTCAACCGTCATTTTGCTACTATTTTGAAGAATATTGAGTGGAAAGTCGGGCGAAGGTGCAGATGTCAACCACAATCGAAAATTTTGATGAGTATTTTCTGGTAACGTTTCGACAAGAAATTCGAGTTTCGACATCCAACTTGGTGCCAAATGGCAATTCTGAAAAATTAAAAAAACATTTATTATAAATTTTCCCGCAGTTTATATAGTAATAAACGTATCAAGTATATTTAATCTTTTTCAATCTAACAATCGTTTAAAGCATATCTGGATAATTTAATAAAATTGCAATATAGAATTTTATTAATACATTACTATTTACATGTAAATATTTACGGACTTTTTATGTTTTTCGTTAAAATATGAAAAAGATGAAATGTAATTAAAATATGAAAAAGATATAAAAAGATACATTTAAAAAGATATATTTTTGAACAATATTTACAAAATTTTAGAAAGTAAAAGATATTGATACATGTCTCAATCCTGTCTAAACATTGTGCAAAAGATTGAATCTTAAAGAATCGAAGAGTTAACCGTGAATGATTGCTTTTGGACGTTCACCAAGCAACGTTGCCTCAGCTTGTAGCATTTATTCTACATATATGGTAATACGTAATAACGAGGTCAGCTATTTCGGCAAATATAGATCTTGTTGTCTCGCTTTTTTTTTATTGCTGTGATATTAAGGGCACTTTTACTCAGCGCAATAAATCATTTCTCCGGCTTTTTTTCTTTACATATCGAAATAAAGCAAACATTTATTTTGGTCAATGCGCTCTTACTAAATAGAAAGGAATATTTAAATTTTCTCTTCTATAAAAAAATCAGAATCTCGTATTTATTATTACAAAAAATAATATATTTTTTTATTCTCGTGAAATAAATGGTTTTACAAAATATTTTTATTATTTCCGCAGTGTTTGA
Organism: Aphaenogaster floridana; assembly: GCA_003063835.1. Classification (NCBI taxonomy): domain Eukaryota; kingdom Metazoa; phylum Arthropoda; class Insecta; order Hymenoptera; family Formicidae; genus Aphaenogaster; species Aphaenogaster floridana. The sequence continues at coordinate 134,554 of NJRP01000103.1, read as the reverse complement.
TATTGATTTTGGTATACAATATGAAATTAAATAGTTCTCTTGTGTTGTTTTGTGAATTTAAATGAATATTTTATTCAATGCATTCAGCACAAATTTTTTTTTCTATTTTTAACCTATGGTATAGAGATCTGCAACTTGCTTTTTATTATAAACTTTTGTGAATATCTTTCTTTAATTTTAAAACTTTTCTATTGTAATAACAAATATGGAACAGTTTTTATTTAATTTTGAGCATTCCAATTGTCTTTGCAAAAAAACTCGATCTGTCGTTATCTTTGCATTTCTTTGTAAATAAGAATTACTAAAAACCAAAATTTGTTTATGTTTATATAATAAAAGCGATATTAGTTTTTTAATAGATAAAATATACATATTCTATATAAATAATCTTCTAGAGATTATTCAAAATCGTTTAAATTATCGTTCTTGTATAATTAGCTTATAGGCTGCGTTTAACATATTTCGGAAACTTAAGTTATCTTGATACGATTATTTAACAAAAGGTAACAAATATTCAGGTCATTTATTGTAACGTCAGAGTAATAGATAGGGCAGACCGGGGCTGGTTGTTACAATTCCCAGTCAGAAATCGATATCGATTCAACGTCGACTCGTCGATGAATGATTGATGTCAAATCTTGGTTGATATTTTTGTCATTTTTGAACTCATCATAATTGTTTTTATGTTAATTGTGCAATTGCAAATATGTCTATAAGATTTCTGTTGTCTTTCGACTAATTCTACATCAAATACACAGTATACATATATGTATGTAATGTGCTTTCTAACTTTGCCTCGATACAGAATTGACCGAAAGACATTAAAAATCTTATCTATATTCGCAATTAATATTTCATATTTGCTCAATTAACATAAAAACAATTATGATGAGTTCAAAAATAATAAAAATATTAACAAGTACTGACATCGATCATTCATCGATGCATCGATGTTGAATCAATGTCGATTCGATAAATCATTTTTCACTGGGTTTTTTATTAGAATTTTTTTCCGGACTAATGTATACATTTAAATCAGTGAATACCTATACATTGATTCAAGTATATCTTTAACTATATAGTCAATTTTTTAAAAATTTGTATCAACGTTTGTGTAAACATTGAAAATTAAAATTTTCTATCAGTAGGTAAACTGTAACAACTTACCCCATTGTGGGGTAGGTTGTTACTGAGTTGGGGCAAATTGTTACATTTGCAATATTATCTCAATTGTACATACACATATAAGAGCAAATTTAATATTACGATGAAATTACAATCACAAAATACTTGACAGAATATTTATTTTTAAAATATAAAATTGAAATTTATAAAAATATGTTAATATTTTTTCCTAAATTATTATTAAAATAAAGTAAAAGAAGAAAAACTAAAAGAAAAGAATTTTAGATATAGATTCTTTATCAGAGTTATACGCATCTGATGCTTTTCTAAGAGACAGGCATTTATCTTTCTTTGTCACTGTTGCATACGTTTTTGCATTTACAGATCCTCTGTCTGTCTTTTTTTTGTAAGATCGCACCATTCTGTGGAAGAAAAACAAGAAACGGTTTTTAATTCCAAGTATGGAGTAAGTTATTATACTGTAACAATTTGCTCCGATCGAAGTGTAACAACTTGCCTCAATTCGACATTTTTGATTCGAGAAAATACAGATCGAAAACCAATATATATATATATATATATATTAATTCAAATGAAACGTGTTATTATTACTAAATGTACATAAAAGAAATATACAAAAGGATAATAACATACCTTCAGCTTATGTATGTATTTAAACAAACAATTCACAAAATAAAAAATATTTACTTTCAACAATAAAAATCACATAAACAGACGTTGCGTCTTCTATAATGCAATCATGGCTGCCAAACTTAAATGAAATAATAGAATGGAGGTCATACGTCATATTTGTAAGAATATGCTGCGTGCTTTGGCAGCTAAAAAAAAATAACTGTAACAATTTGTGCCTTGTAACAACTTAGCCCCGGTTTCCCTTAATTATACATAGATAAATATATATTTTTATGTTCTAGATATAGAATAAATTTATCTATCCAAAAAAGAATTAATTAAAGAGAGAGAGAAAGAGGTAGCTTTCTAACTTGAAAGAAGATCCAATTGCCCATTTCTGCTGATTCCTTTAGCATGATTTGTGCCCTGATTTCTTGACCTTGACCAAGAGATATTGAGTACAACTTTTTATCCATTTTTAACTTGTCGGCGAACTTATACAACTCTGCAGCCGGATCAGTACCAGGCGATAAGATAAAGACAATTGGCGTAGTATTGGACGATTCGTTATAAATTGCTAATAATTCTGTAGCCTGAGGTTCGATAAATTGTTGACCAAGATATTTTATCAAATAGATTTGCATAGCATTGGTGACCTTGTCGGGTCGTAAGCACTTGAGTACTAGTAACTTCTCAAAATCGTCGAGTTTCGTCTCCCATGGTTGAGGAAACGATACCCTAAATAAGCCAAAATTCTATTTTTAACGCTGAGTTTAGTTTAGTTATCTTGAAAATGGGAAAAGAGGGAGAGAAATCTTAAAACTTTTTAATACAATACAAACTATCTTTTGAAAACTTCTAGAAAGTCATTCTTGTGAGTAAAAATAAGATTTATTATGAATAATTAATTAAAATATGATAAAATCAGAATAGATTTTACATTAACTTAATTTAATCTGCTTCCCCTCTTCTATTAAAATTTATATAACTACTTCTTGCTGATTAATTTAACGTCATAATATGGATGCGGGCTTTAAGAAAGTTAATCTACTTACAAATGTCCTTCCTGGGCATCAAATATGTTTTTAAATTGAGTTAACGATAGCTGGAAAGATGCGATAAACTTAGCGAATTTTGGAAGTTGTTCTAAAGCTTGAATTTCCTGCCAGCATCGCGCGGTAATCCATTCTGATGCGGGATTTGGCAATTCCTAAGAGGGTTATATACAATCCGGATATACAATTGTATGCAAAATATTAGCACAGCACAGAAATATTTCAAATATTTGAAATATATACGAGGGGGACCCAAAAATAACCGGAATTTGAATGCGGTTTGCGAACTGAACGTTGTTGCACATTGCGCTGCTAAGTATCGCAAGTTGGCACTATTCT
>NJRP01000103.1:117404-131302 GCA_003063835.1 Aphaenogaster floridana | reverse complement strand
TGTAACAATTTGCTCCGATCGAAGTGTAACAACTTGCCTCAATTCGACATTTTTGATTCGAGAAAATACAGATCGAAAACCAATATATATATATATATATATATATTAATTCAAATGAAACGTGTTATTATTACTAAATGTACATAAAAGAAATATACAAAAGGATAATAACATACCTTCAGCTTATGTATGTATTTAAACAAACAATTCACAAAATAAAAAATATTTACTTTCAACAATAAAAATCACATAAACAGACGTTGCGTCTTCTATAATGCAATCATGGCTGCCAAACTTAAATGAAATAATAGAATGGAGGTCATACGTCATATTTGTAAGAATATGCTGCGTGCTTTGGCAGCTAAAAAAAAATAACTGTAACAATTTGTGCCTTGTAACAACTTAGCCCCGGTTTCCCTTAATTATACATAGATAAATATATATTTTTATGTTCTAGATATAGAATAAATTTATCTATCCAAAAAAGAATTAATTAAAGAGAGAGAGAAAGAGGTAGCTTTCTAACTTGAAAGAAGATCCAATTGCCCATTTCTGCTGATTCCTTTAGCATGATTTGTGCCCTGATTTCTTGACCTTGACCAAGAGATATTGAGTACAACTTTTTATCCATTTTTAACTTGTCGGCGAACTTATACAACTCTGCAGCCGGATCAGTACCAGGCGATAAGATAAAGACAATTGGCGTAGTATTGGACGATTCGTTATAAATTGCTAATAATTCTGTAGCCTGAGGTTCGATAAATTGTTGACCAAGATATTTTATCAAATAGATTTGCATAGCATTGGTGACCTTGTCGGGTCGTAAGCACTTGAGTACTAGTAACTTCTCAAAATCGTCGAGTTTCGTCTCCCATGGTTGAGGAAACGATACCCTAAATAAGCCAAAATTCTATTTTTAACGCTGAGTTTAGTTTAGTTATCTTGAAAATGGGAAAAGAGGGAGAGAAATCTTAAAACTTTTTAATACAATACAAACTATCTTTTGAAAACTTCTAGAAAGTCATTCTTGTGAGTAAAAATAAGATTTATTATGAATAATTAATTAAAATATGATAAAATCAGAATAGATTTTACATTAACTTAATTTAATCTGCTTCCCCTCTTCTATTAAAATTTATATAACTACTTCTTGCTGATTAATTTAACGTCATAATATGGATGCGGGCTTTAAGAAAGTTAATCTACTTACAAATGTCCTTCCTGGGCATCAAATATGTTTTTAAATTGAGTTAACGATAGCTGGAAAGATGCGATAAACTTAGCGAATTTTGGAAGTTGTTCTAAAGCTTGAATTTCCTGCCAGCATCGCGCGGTAATCCATTCTGATGCGGGATTTGGCAATTCCTAAGAGGGTTATATACAATCCGGATATACAATTGTATGCAAAATATTAGCACAGCACAGAAATATTTCAAATATTTGAAATATATACGAGGGGGACCCAAAAATAACCGGAATTTGAATGCGGTTTGCGAACTGAACGTTGTTGCACATTGCGCTGCTAAGTATCGCAAGTTGGCACTATTCTGAGTCACTCTGCCAAATGGCGTAGTTCTCGATTGACTGATTTGTTTTCTGCGGCATTGTTTTTCCAGTGTTGCAAACACTTTCGGCGATTTTCGTGATGGCTGATAAAGAACAGAGAGTGTGCGTTAAATTTTGTTTAACGACCTGACCGACCACAAACAAGCCGAAATGACGAAAATCTTGAAACATTCGCTACGCAATCAATGAAAATTGTCGTCGGACTATTGACAAGAATTCTGAAGTGACTGGTTTGTCTTTTGGAGTTCATGTCAGCGAATGTTAACAGAAGATTCTTCCTTAAAAGCTTCACGAAGCATTGCAACAGTTTCAGCAGCAGTTTTTCTCTAAAGAAAACAAAATTTAACGCACACTCTCTGTTCTTTATTATCACCCATCAAGAAAATCGCCAAGCGTGGTTGCAAACACTGGAAAAACAATGCCGCAGAAAACAAATCAGTCAATCGAGAACTACGCCATTTGGCAGAGTGATTCAGAATAGTGCCAACTTGCGATACTTAGCAGCGCAATGTGCAACAACGTTCAGTTCGCAAACCGCATTCAAATTCCGGTTATTTTTGGGTCCTCCTACATATATGTATATATATATTTTTATTTTTATATGACCACAAAAGTCAAAATTTAATCCTAGATATACAGCCAAAACAGTTAAGCATAGTGGAGGAAACATACAAATTTGGAGTTCCTTTTTTAAGCCGGTGCTATTATTTTACACATAACTGTATATCGACAATATGTGACAAAAATAATAAATATTTTTAAAATAAATATGAATAGATAAATAAATATTTAATAACTGTATAGGATACACCGGGGCTATTTCGCTCATATTAAGCAAATTTGCTACTGCGCAATCGGTATGCGTATCGGTAGCGTTCAGTACTTGCTTAAAAGTATCTTGCAAGTACTGAACGCTACCGATGCGCAGTAGTAAATTTGCTTAATATGAGCGAAATAACCCCATGAGCGAAATAGCCCCGGTGTACCCTATTTCTTTAAAATATATGATATTTTAAAGAAAATAAAAATAAAATGAATTCTCGTGAAGCGCGGTTAATATAAATTCCGTTCACGTTTTACCCGTATCAGTGTGGCTGTTGTAAGAAAGTGTCGCCATTCCATCGGATCGATTGTACCATTATCCAAAAGAATACGTGCGCAGACGAGAAAACCGAAGTGCAGTTTGTGTTTTTCGAATAAACTGCGACAGACATTCGCGAAGAGAGCGAACGTAAAATTTTTGTTAATATTCGTGATCCGTTCATTAATATTATCTGCGAAATTAAATTAGTAAATTAATTACAAAATTAATTAGAAATAATTAAATTAATATTTGCATATTTGAACATGTACCAATATAAAACTTGAATTTTTTAAATTAAAAAGTTGATACTTTTGCTGTATGCTGATCAATATTCAATTTTAAGTTTTAAACTTAAGAAATAAAAATATTTCTGTTTTTGTCAGTTATAAACTTTTTATAATATAAACCAAACACTGTTATATTAATGAAAAGTCTATTTTAAAAAGTTTGTTAAATGTATATAATTTATATACATTATACATCAGATAAACTTGAATTAATGACACAATAGTATACGATATCAGAATACAAAAAGGTTTACTTACTGCTTTTTTCGGTATTTGATATGCTGTTATTGAGTATAACGACGAACCATTCCAGAGAGTATTGATACATGATATCGATACGCTGGAGATCGGCGATACAAAAGAACAATATTTGTGCCCGATTTGCTACCGGCATGTATAATAATCTCATTAAATCAATGTCTGCTTGTGTAAGTTCAGCGGTCTCCATCTTCATCTACAAAAGATCATACTTTATCGTATTGTAAAATAAAAGGAAGAAAAAGACAAACAAATCTATTATATTTCTAATATTAACTTAGTAAAAGCTAAGTATCTTTATGGCTCCTGCACACGGGATGCGGAAACGTTTGTCGCGCGACAAGAAGCGACGCGATAGCCAATTACCATGCTGTTTTTCCGTAGGAACCAGAAGTTTATTGGCTACCGCGTCGCTTCTTACCGCGCGGCAAGCGTTTCCGCGTCTCGTGTGCAGGAGCCAGAAGCCATTATTCTATTTCTTTTAACGAGCTAATGAATATATAAAGCTTAATGAAAGCTAAGTAGTTTTCTTTGTTTCTTTTAATGAACTAACAAATATATAATACATGTAATTTATTTTGTATTCTATTAATAAAGAATACTGAGATCTTACTGCAATTAAATTAATATTATACATATTTAGAATTAAGGAAAAAACAGACGATTCTATCATTAAAATTTAATCCTATAATAATAGATTATTTTATATATTTTTCTACCTTGATTTCCTCACTCTTGGTTTTTGAAGCCTCCAAGGTATGAATCAGGTCAATGTCATCAATTATTGATCCTTCAGATACCGTGAGTCTGTGGAGAATTCTGTCCTCGATCTCCTCCAGATCCCGTTTCATTTCAGCACTCGACACAATAAGCGCATTTCTTTCCTGTTCAAGATCAGGGCGCTCTTGTATCGTAACCAGAGACAGCATCTGATCGACAAGACTGCTATGTGGTTACACACATATCTATGATTAGACATAAATCTCGGACGATATGTGCTAATTAGTTGAATAAGATTTTTTGTTTTGTTAAATACGAATGAGTGAAGAGATCAAGTCTATCTGATTAATTTTATTATATACATTATTTTACAAATTGGATATTAATACAATCTTTCATGAATTACATACATTGATATTTGAAAAATAGTATAATAAATTTTGTAGAATAATAGTTCAAGAAAAGCCATATTTTACTATACACGGAATAATTTACATAGATTTTTTTCAAAAAAATTAAAATCTTACCTAGTAGTCAGCGTGGAATTAACTATCAACACTTTTATCGCTATATCCGGTGTATAAAGGGGATTAGGCAATCTCGTAGTTAAATAAAGACGAAAATCAAAATTGTAGGGCACAGTATTCTCGCCAATTTTAATACTCGGCTGTCCAGCGTGCTTGAACAATGCTCGAGTGAGAATGGAATCTAGGGAAGCTTCCAGTTTGGTACCGATATTTTCAATTAAGCATGGCTTTCCGAGTTGCACACAATTTTCAATAGTGCGTAATAAATCTTTATCAGTCATTCTTGTAATAGAAAGTCCAATTGGCTTGTACTAACATTAACAATTCAGTTAATTAAAAAAATAGGTGAACTTTAATTAATTGCTACAAAAACAGTAGGCATTAAGAAATTTAATATAACAATAATCTAATTCAATTTTCTAATACTAAGGATAACTTTAAGATTTAAAATTTTAAAAATAATTTATATATAAATCTTTAAAAATTTTAGTTAAATTACTATTGTACTGGACTCTTTAATGCTTACATGACATTTATTATAAAACTCTTATACATAAAAAATATCTATGAGATGCCGTATAAATGATATAAATATTTGATATATAAAACATATTTAGGAATTATTTTAAAATTGTATGTTTTTAATTCAAAACATTTCTTAAGCATTTATGTTTTTGCGAAACATTTTAACATTTAAAAAAATTAAATATAATCAATTCTAAATTTTTCTATAATGCATATATAGTTATATGCATTTCCGATAGAATTATTGCTTTATCGGCTGTAAGTGATTAATTCAATATATTCCGATAAAATTATCGCTTTATCAAATAAAGGATAAATTTATGTTTCACGAATAAAATTAAAAATATTCCAAATAATGCATTCTTGTTATAATAATAATTGTTATAAATTCTTGTGCTTTTATGTGGTTTCTATATATTTTATATATAAATACCACATAAAAGTATGTTAAATTTGGTTGATGAATATATAATTTAGTTTCTCTCAAGTCTTTGTTCTACGCTTTATTCCATTGTAAAAGCTTTTTGTTGACAGTTGCTGAAAATTTATGAGACATAAATTCTGCAAAGAAATGTTAAGAAGATTCTTACTTCTTTCTCTCCATGATACCCACCATATTGCGTATCCACTTATTGGCTTGCGCTTGAGGGTCAATGAAGAGGGGCCATCGCTTGGAATTCATCACGAGGACTGCGTTCTCGATGGATAGGGTATCCCTGGGCAAACCATTCATGTGCCAATTTCTTATCTCCATTTGATTGCCGAGAATTAATATCGGGTTGCAGCTTGGGGTGTGAGGAACATCTTCACCGAGAACGTCGTACCAGGTCGCCAGGAGATTTTGGCGATAAGTATTCGTAAAGGGTGTTAGGTATGCAATCGCGCCTGCAAGCGAGATGGAAGCTTCTGATACAAAGGAATCATGTGAAATCAATCCTGTTCTGCTGCTGGAATAGACAAAGCTACTACGGACACTCGATTAAGTTGCTGCATGAAGCTTTGTCAATCTCTTTGTGAATCGAACAGTAAACAATCGTCACCAATGAACCGTACGAAGATATTGTGTTATTTCCAATTGGACTAAGATTGGAGAGAATTCGTCAGAAATATTTGTTAACATTTCTCAACACTACAACACTATAAATAATGTTTTTAGAATTAATGTTTTTAGGTGTGTAAAAAAATTAATTGTTATTAAAAATTAGAAAAATCGCTACAATTAGAGATAAATAATAAAAATATCTTTATAAACATGCTTCTAATGCCTCTATTTTGCAATTTTTTTTCTTTTTGCTTCCTCATAGAGGAATCTTTGTTTTCGTGAAAAAATTTTTTTTCCAGTTTTCTTTGTTAAAGCTTTTAGATTGTTTTAAAACGTCGAAAAAACACATTTTAACAAAATGTCCGTGTGTGTGTATGTATGTATGTATGTATGTATGTATGTATGTATGTATGTATGTATGTATGTATGTATGTATGTATGTATGTATGGATGTGTGTGTGTGTGTGTGCGTGTGTGTGTATGGATGATGTTTGTGGATGCTGTAACTTCCGCAAATTTTGAGATATCGGGCTGAGTTTTTTTTGAATGTAGAGTATCATTAAAGGAAGGTTCGTATTGTATTTGGTGATGATTGGTAAAAGAGGTTTTTTTGCTTCCTCATATTTATAAAATTTTTAATTTTTTCTAAATTTTTATTTTAAGTTTTTTTCAATTTTTACTATTGCAACCCCATTTTTTTATTGCATATACTTATAGCTTACTTCGAGTGCTTTTCAAAAAAACATTATAATAAAGTATTTTTTCATTAAGTACTTTTCGAGTAATGAAGTGTGTATGTTCATATAAAACTGTAATCTTCAAACTTTCGTAACTCGATAAGTACATAATGAAAAAATACTTTATTATAGTGTTTTTAAAAGCTCTCAAAGTAAGCTATAAGAATAATGAAGTAGTATTTGGTAATGAAGTAGTATTTGGTAATGATCTCGGTAAAGAAGTTTTTTAAAAATAAAATTTTTAATTTTTTCTAAATTCTAATTTTAGGCTCTTTTTCAATTTTTACTATTGAAACCCTACTTTTTTATTGCATATTCTTATAGCTTACTTCGAGAGCTTTTCAAAACACTATAATAAAGTATTTTTTTATTAAGTACTTTTTGAGTAATGAAGTGTGTACGTTCATATAAAATTGTAATCTACAAATTTTCGTTGATTCACAAAGCTTCCTCTATGAGGAAGCCAAACGAAAAAAAAAGAAGAAATAAAGAAAAACTTCCTGATGAGAAAGCACTGTGAAAATTCTTAATTTGCACACTTTTTTGATTTTTGTTTATTATATATATTTTTGGTATAAAGTAAAATATAAAAATATAATTGCATAATTATATACAGGGTGGTTCCGAACATTTGCGACAAACTTAAAGGGGTGCTAAATCTCGGTAAATTTAACAGTTTTTGTTAAGTAACCCGTATCCGGCGACGCCTCCTTAAGGGGATCTTGAAGTGACGGGAATTACCGACATTTGCAGCCTAGGGTGCCATTTCGAATTGGCTGGACAGAATCTCAATTATTTGGTCTTCAATTAAATGTACGCACACTCAGGAACTGCGCTACGGTCGATTTCATGATGAAATCGGAAAAAAGTTAAAAAATTACATTTGGTGTCACTATCTTTCGGTTCGAGGTTATATCACCTGACATAAACGTTTGCTTGATATAAAAGTTGTACGGTTTGTAGGTACAAAATGAAACCGTAGCGCACTTCCGATTACATGCACAAATAACACTGACAAGTAAACTTACCCTAGAGGTACACTCCGATTTTGATGAGTGTTTAATCATATTCTACATGAAAATAAGGGACACGTATTTTTTTATACGTGCCCATACGCAAAGTTTAGGGGGTGAAACGCCCCTTTGAAAATAGTCGGATTTTCTCTTTTGGGGCGAATATCTCCGAAAGTATAAAAGATATTGTCATTGCTTTGTACTCTTCAAACCATTCAACTTCTGTTTAAAAAATTTTTTTTTATTTTTTATAGTTTCGGAGATATTCGCGCGCCTCGAAAGAGAAAATTCGACTATTTTCAAAGGGGTATTTCACCCCCTAAACATGAATATGGGCACGTATAAAAAAATATGTGTCCCTTATTTTTGTCTAGAATACAACATATTCGTAAAAACGTATAAACGTATAAATGTTCATCAAAATCGAAGTGTATCTTTTAGGTAGGTTTACTTGTGAGCCTTAAAAACTGAGATTGAAAGTCTAGAAAAAAATGCCACCCTACTTTACCATTTTTCGCATGTGCGTGTGATATTGATGTGTAATGATGTATCGATGTGATGTATTGGTCGGTAAAATCGGCTCTCTCGTCGGAGTTCGGTCTTCCCTGCAGGATCCCCTTAAGGCGTTAGGCTCTGCTGAACATTGTTGACGGTTGTGTATTTCTTGACTTGACATGTTTGGATTTTTTCTTATGGGGGCATGTCAAATGTTTGATGTACACGACCCCTGTCGATACTCAAAATGAGCTCATCCGCATGATAACGAACGAATGTGATGTGATTCGCAATACTCCTGAAATTTTCCAGAGAGTGCGTCAATTAATGCACCGTAAATGTAATGCTTGTATTGAGTTTGCAGGTCGCAATTTTGAACATTTGTTATTATAAAATATACAAACTAAAATTTAAAAACATATGATTTTTTAAATTCTAATCTAACCATACAGAAATCAAACAGCGTTCAACAAGGCTAAAAATGACGCTTAGCGCCTTAAGGAGGCGTCGCCGGATACGGGATACTTAACAAAAATTGTTCAATTTACCGAGATCTAGCACCCCTTTAAGTTTATCGCAAATGTCCGGAACCACCCTGTATAAAGCTTGATATATATATATATACAATATATATATGTGTGTGTGTGTGTGCGTGTGCGTGTGCGTGTGCGTATGCGTGTGTGTGTGTGTGTGTGTGTGTGTATAAAGCAAATCCAATAATTACAGTTTGCTAAAGTATACTTCATTTTTTCTTAATGATTTTTTACAAGATTATCGAAGACATCACGCTATAGTGGCAACATTGCTAACAAAATCAGATTAGTGTCACTATCTTCTAAGGACGAAACCCCTCAAGACAGGAAAATTGAATTTACCAGAACGGCTGCGACTTTCTTATATAATAAATATCACATCAGTTCTATTAAAGTGGATCATACAGAATTTTAGGAATCGACGCTATTAATGTACTGGCTTGGAAATTATATAGTGACAAATTTTTCATAAATGTCTTTCAAAAATAAAGAGTTAAATAAATAACATGAAATTATATCGTTAAAACGTGTCAATAAATTATTTATTTTTTCAACAGAAATCTGTTTATCTTTAATTTAGTGTTATTTTATCAATGCAAATTATAAGCAAACGATTGCTTCAATTACCTGTAATATGTTTCATTTGTTGTTTTGTATGAATTAAAATATACTAATCTTTGACTAGTTTTAGATAAAAAAATTTTAAATTAAATTAAAAATTTGTGTCGCACTGTGAATCGAAACTATTAAACTGTTTTTACTAGTTTTACAGAAATTGTAAGTTTGTAAATTATTTTATATAATAATAATAGATTAATACAAAAAAATTATCTTAACTATTTAAGAAAATATTCAAGAGAGAGAGACATTTTCATTTTTCACATGTAAGCATAAGTAAATAATTTGAACAATAGATCAATGTTACACACGCACCTGACGACAGAAGGATATCACCGACAACATTCTTTAAGGACATTTTTATATTATCCACCATGATAATCCATCGTTTCTGTTCGTCTGATAGGCCTACAATCAGTTTTACGGCTCGTGCTGTTCGTTCCTCACAAAGTTGTTTCTGTTTTTCTAGTTCAGCTTTCTTTGCTTCCTCTTCTATCAACTGATCTTGTAATTTCTGGACGCCTTCCTGTACCTCTCGTAGTCTCGTCATAGCATCTGCCAGTGTCTTTTCAGTTTCTGCGAGGATCTTTTCTGCTTTTGCCAAGGCTGCCATTTTGGGTGCAACTTTCTTATTTACGAAGTAATAATTGTACATTGCGTGGATCCACAAGCACAAAGAATGGCAAGCCTTTGAAACTTGAAGTATCTTTTGATTGTAATTTAATAATTACATTATTATTATTATTTGAATATTAAAAAATATATTTGCAATTTACGTTACATTAAATTATATTTTCTGATAACTAAAATAAATATTTTTAAAAATAATAATGTACCAATAGTTATTAAAAATTTATTCTTATATAATATATTATAAATATATTATAAATATATTATAATATTTTTAAAATATATATGTATTAGTTTTAAATTTATTAATTATTGATATTTGAAAAGTTTATTAATTATTAATATATATTTTGATGAAAAAAAATATATACATATATGTATACGTTTGCTTAAATACTACATATAGTTTCAATTATATTTATAAATTCCTTGATTACCTCATCTGGTTGGAAGTTGAGATTTTCTATATAATTTTTTAATTTATTGATAATTTCCTCTGTAATATCTTCCTTTCTAAAATGCTTCATTGTGTGTAAAAAATGAATTGGATCTGCTAGCATTTGACTTCCAGGAGTCCAATAATCTAATATTTTCTCACCGGGAAGTTTTCCAGGAAGCTGAAGACAATCATACACTTTATTTGTTTATTATATTAATTAAAAATCGTATTACACTTCTTACAAAAGATTTATTGAAATTATATCTGTATAGATAAAATTGAGATATTTTATTGAAACAATTAGCGCAAAAAAATGATATACTAAAATAATATATTGCTGTATAAAATATAAATAAATAAATTGTAGAAATAATTAAGAAGAACAATTATTGGATTTGAATTTTACAATTGCGTAAATGTTATTTAAAAAATGATGTTTTGTTGGTATTTCGAAATTATTACTTTGTACGTTTGCGCAACTATGTATATGTTTCAGCAAACCTTGTTTGGTTTCACATTATTCATAATGCACATTGCTTCAATTACTAAGAGTACTCCCACTGGTGGTCTCTTCATCGCTTTTACCTCCGTAATGTCATTCTTATTTAGTGCTTTTAAACTAGTTTCGGCAGCCTCAAGCATTGATCTTACTTCACCTGTGTACATATGTAATCTATAGATATATGTAATTAAATTTCGCTCAAAATTCTCTTTTGAATAGTATGTATCAAGAGAGAGACGCATCTTGCGCCAAGTATATTTTTCGTAAAGTACATCCTTTCATGAAAGAGACGCTACAGCATTCCATCTTTTACAGGAAGAGGAACTTTTTAGAATATATATATATATATATATATACTTAACTTATTCTAAAATAATTTACTTATTCTTAAATAATTTAAGTATTTTAGAATTTATAATACTTTTTTAAAATGTCGTGTTTATGTATTTTTTAAATAATAAAAAAGATTGGATTTTTAGATATATATTTATATTTTATAATGTATGTATATAGAGTGTAAAAAATTAGAGTGTAAAAAACATATTAAACTCAATTAGTAACAGCTGGACTGATATTGATACTTCATAGGCATTGCTTTATTAATGTTTTATTTTTCAAAACCAGATAAATTTCTCGGTAAATTTCAGGTAAATTAATATATACCTAATTCTTTTGAGAATTTTAGATTTATATCTCTATTTGCTAATTGTATTTACAATTGCGAATTGTATGCAAATCAGATACACAATATACGAGCAATATATTAGCATATTGTGTGCATTCCTGCAAGTTTTGTAAACTTGTGTCGTTTTAATCGTAAAATTCTTCGTCGAAAAATTCTGACATTTAAACCGTGTACGAGGCGATATGTTTTCCTAAAAGCAGAACGTCAAAGTAAATAACACGCAATACTTTCTCGACGCGATATTCTGCCACAAGGATGTTATTTTCGATACATATTTGCGCTCCCAATAGATTCAAACCTATATTAGCTGTAAAATATGGTGAGAGAACTGATCAATATGTATCAAACAAAATAATGAGATTTACTCGACACACGCAAAATTTACCTATATTACTTGTATATTTATACAATTAATATAATTATTGAGTAGCTATTAATTAAGACGAAATATATAGGCATATATGTAGATATGATATCAGTTTCAGGAATATTAATTCACATGAAGATTTTCTTGTTGCGTTCCTTTCCTTAATTTTGTAACGAATTTCTGTTGTCGCACTGTTATTGCACGTGCATGCATGCGTGCATGCTGCTAAAGCTTTAAATAACATAATTTAAAGTATACTGCTTTTGCAGCAGGGCTTTTACTATGTTTCGTAAGGATAAAACGTACTCAAGTCGGCCTCTGCCTCATCTCTGATCGCTTTATTCTGTTCCTTTATTTGTGAAGCCGCCGCTTCTTGTTCCATAGCTACTATTTTGGTCTTTTCTGCTTCAATCTGCAAGAAGATTATAAACTTTGTGTTGACTACATAAAGCGTATCTTGTGAAAAACAAGATACAAGTATATCAAATCTTTTATAAGTGAACAGTGAAGACTCTTTTGATGCACAATCATTAAATAATATATATCAAACAAAAAGAAAAAAAATACTTTAATGATACACGAGGATAACATTTTGAACACTTAGATTAATGGAATTTTCTTTTTCAAAGAGAAAAAGAATTTGGTTGACTTCGATTCTATATTTCTATGTAAAAATTCTTTCTTTCTTATTTGAAGATTTATTAATAAAGTCTATTTTTTTTTTACTTCATTAAAATATATTTTTTTGTTTTTATTATAATTACTAGAATTACTAGAATTACTAGAATTATTATAATTACCGCGAAGCGCGGGCGAAAAAGCTCTTCCTTTACATTTTTGTTCTCCTTTTTTTGCGCGCGCTACGTAGTTATTGTTTTATATTTAATTATCACCTCTCTCTCTCTCTCTCTCTCTCTCTCTCTCTCTCACTCTCACTCTCTCTCTCTCTCTCACTCTCTCTCTCTCTCTCACGTAGCGAACTACCTAAATCTCGTCTTCAGTGACCTGTGACACGTAGACATCGAATTCGAAGTATTAATACACCTAGATACCGAAAACTATGGAGCTACTTGAACCTCGTCATCGGCAACCTGAGATACGTAGACATTGAATTCGAAGTATGAATACACCCAACACTGAAAACTACGGAGCGAACTACTTGAATCTCGTTATCGGCAATCTCAGACACGTAGACATCGAGAATTCGAAGTATTAATACATGTAGACACCGAAAACTACGGAGCGAACCCGAGTAGAAATGAATCTAGTCGGTCCGATTTAGAGACTAGTAGCGAGGCAGTACCGATTAGATAAGTTTTCTGGCTAGTCACTAGCTCGTGACTGCCTAAATATTCGTAGCCAGTCTTAATGATCTAGTTGTTGTCTAGTAATTATCATGTAAAATGTGGTGTTAGATGGCGCTGTTTTTCCAGAAAACATAATCTAGTTACCATGAAGCTGCTAACCATTTTAAATTGGTCATCAGATCATAGAAAGGTTATGTTATTACATAAAAATATGTCTAGTAATTACCTTGTAGTAGCGTAGATAATACAACTTACAGATGGCACTATTGTATAACGCAAAGGCATGTAGCGAGCGTGTCGTGGCTAAGCAGCCCATATTAATTACAAAAAGTCTATCCTTTTTCGAGTAATTTCCATAACTATATAATATACACTGGAACAATAAGAAACAAGTATATTTTGTTTCACTTTAACTTATTGCACCAGTGTATACTAGTGTTCAGTAAATGCTTCAAAAAAGAATAGGCTTAAAGAGAAAATGAGGTTACCCCGAGTAGAAATTTAAAAATCTCAGGACCGTCTAGTCGTTGGCTAATAAATTTGTGTATTGCATCTTAATTTGG
>NJRP01000103.1:59339-115389 GCA_003063835.1 Aphaenogaster floridana | reverse complement strand
CCGGGCTCCAAGGCCTCCAAAAACCGTCCTATGGTCTAAGTTAGAGTATCAAACGGTATACCAAATTTCGTGATCCTAACTTGAAAACTGTAGATTTGCATCGCGGACAAACAAATATATATATATTCATTTTTATATATATAGATAGATAGATTATATATATATTTCTTATTTTAATTTTTTAAATAATATACAGTATGTCTGATTTAAGTGGAAACGCGTTATTATTTCGTAGAAAATTAGAAATACAAGAAAGTTGTTCAGACAAAAGTTGTAGGGTTTAAGAAGAACTATTTACTGATGATATCAGTTTGACTCTCTGGGTGGTATCGCCAAGGTCAGGACAAGGTCACTTTAAATTTTTAAATGGAACCCCCTATTTTTTATTGCATATTCTTATAGCCCTTCTCGAGACCTTTTCAAAACACCCCCAAAAATTGTCTTTTGGATAAGCCGTTCCGGAGATATGAAACTTCAAAGTTTACAATATTTGGACATAAAATATAAAATATCCCGTAAACTATTCATTTTTCGATAACTGTACCTTAATACTTTTATGCGTAGAATACTGAGATGAATCAATTGGTAAAAGGAAAACACATGGTTGCTCTTCAATAAATAGTTTACGAAATATTTAATATTTTATGTCAAAATATTGTAAACTTTGAACCTTCATATCTCCGGAACGGCTTATGCAAAAGACAATTTTTAGGTGTGTTTTGAAAAGGTCTCGAGAAGGGCTATAAAAATATGCAATAAAAATAGGGGGTTCCATTTAAAAAATTCAAAGTGACCTTGTCCTGACCTTGACGACGCCACCCAGAGTCAAACTGATATCATCAGTAAATAGATCTTTTTAAACCTTACAACTTATGTCTGAACAACTTTTTTGTATTTCTAATTTTCTACGAAATAATTACGCGTTTCCACTTAAATCAGACATACTGTATGTATACATAAATAAATATATATATATATATATATATTTAATCACATGATATATATAATTATCTCTATAATATAATAAAAGAAATATACAAATAAATTTGTGGAAGGTTGATATTATATGCTTTCTCGCTTTTAAGCCAAGAATATTCAATCTTATTATATGTTTATTTATAGGATTCTGTCCTTCCCGACTAATCTGATTATAAGTTTCAAAGATCCATTGTTTCTGTAATGATTTCTGTACAAACTGTAAATGCGAGAATTTTCTATCCATTTTTGTATTGTACATTTATTAGTATTGTACATTCATAGTTGAAAATATTGCTCTTTGATGTAACAACTAAGTTTGAAATTATTGCATCTTTTTTTTAAGAGATTAGATTTTCCGAGGACATAGAGGGTTTTTATTTAACTGATACATACATTTTAATAACAAAGTTTTTCTATGTGCTTTATATTAAAGAATAATTGTTGTATTGAAACGAATTTTTTCTCAAAGAAAACCGTAACGTTTCCGTTTAATTATTCTCACTCCTAATTTGCGTATTTCATATTTTGACATGTTTTGCTTTAGGATGTAACTTACAAAGAAGACTCTCATCTAGATGCTTTGAATTTGATTAAAACGTTACAAGATTTCATTTAAAGCTCTTTAAATTAATAAAATTCTTGAATGAATAAAATTCTAAAGAAATAATCCTTTTATAAAAGCTTACAAAGGCTTTGAACAATAATAGTCTTATTAACCTCGTAAGATGATTAATAATGTCCTTATCATAAATCTCCGATAAGATATTTTCTGAAGAAATTTACAAGATATCAAGAAGATTATAAAATACAACGCATCGAAAAGATTCATCCTACAATTAAAGACTTGTTTCAGCCATTAAAGCGTTATTAAAATAAATATTTTTGTTTGTAATAAATTACCTAAATTATTGTAATATTATATCATAAATAAATAAATATTTTTGGTGAAACTTTTTGTTAACTTCTAAGTTATATCTTTCATATAAGACACAAAATGAGAAGTTTTTGAATGATGAGGATACAAAACTTTCTTTGACGGAGTTTAAGATGCTTACTGTGTCTCGAGTAATCTCATGTATCATTCCTGCCGTAGCCTCTGCCGCTTTCTCTAATTCAGGCTTCATACGTTTTAGTACTTCTTGTATATCTTTCACTTCTGCTTCTGTGTTCGCCAATTTGTTTAATCCTGTACGAGAAAGGTACGCGTTACAAAGGGCATAGTGACTAGGTTGTATGCTGATTTATGCAGATCAAATGAAGTAATTAATTTGCATCGTCTTGTTGTAAACAAATTAGAGGCAGTGAATTTTCATCATGGGCTCATATAGTTTAAACAGATGCGTTCTCGTTTCGTCAGGATGTTAATTGACACTAGAAACACAAAGTCTTCAAAAGAACGCAATTTTCCCTATTCTTAGTAACTTGATATGCTTTTAATAACAGGCAGCGTTATAAATAAAATGTTTAAATAACTTTAGATAAATGTACGATAAAAAAGTGTGCAAATTAGAAACTTGCACATTGGTTTCTCATCATTACAGATTGCTACCATTGTTCCTTTTCAGAGCCAGCTTTTTTTAAATTACAGCAACATAATTATTAATATAAAATAGTATGGCTTCCTCATAGAGGAAGCTTTATGAACAAAATAAAATAATGAGGAAGAAATGTGCAAATTTCTAATAAAATTTGCACACTTACAAGAAACATCAAAGGAAATAGATCTAATCATATTACTGTAGAGAATGTGTTTAATACAGATCGGATTAAGATAAAATAATTCTTTGGATATATTATATTTGCAAAATCGATATTATACATACATTGAAAATGTTACTGAAATATATATTGCAATAGTGTTAAAGATTGAGACATTTCATTTCCTGCCTTTTAGCACGCGAATAATACCTACGACCTGCACACAGAGCAAATCGATAGAGTATTCCGAATTTACCACGAATTACGAGCTACCGTCAGACAGTCGGCGTTAAATTTATAGACTGGAAAACTATCGATGTGGCGGTCATTTACCTTTGACCTATGAAATCCATTCCCCATTATATACTAAGATGTTGATAAAATAAGAAATATATAAAATAAAATAAAAATGTTTATACTTTAACATTTTAAGCCAATTATTTTAGTTAGAGTTATAATATATAAAGGAATTTTTATGATAAAGATAACTGAATGTGTTCTAAATCTCTTTTCATCTTTTCTTTTATATATTTTATAATAAATTAATAAAATGATAAATTTTCCTTAATCTTATAAGAATTAAAAGATGTAAAATATTATTTAATCACGCATTTTATATATATTAATTAATTTCATCTTTACTTACCAGTAGACAAACGTATCATTGAAGAATTTAATTCATCTTTCTTCTTTTTCAGGAGATCGCCATAACTCGACAGCAATTCCAAGTATGATGTAGGCGTAACATAGTTGTGACGTTCCAGTTCCTAAGGTAAAATTATTTAACATTTAACAATCTCTATCTCGTATGCTAGCAAAATATTAAAATCGCATATTTACTTTTAAGAAGCGATCACTAGCGTCGATCACACTGGAATGCATATATTGGCATATCTTTACGATAGACTGCAAAGTTTCATCCGAGATCGACTTGTCTTTGATATCCGACAGAAAATGCGTTGCTATACTCTAAGCAAAAATATATTGCAATTTTTAACAAATTGTATTTGTGCATTTGTACTATCATGCGTTTCGTATAATGTTTATAATAATTTGCGTATAACAAACTTCGAGAAATTAGTAGAATCTGCGTTATATGAAGTTATGTTAAACTTGCGCTCATATTTGAAAATTAATTTACTGTAAGATTTCCGGAGCAGATCGGAAGCGGAGCTGTGAATTCGTAATGTCGCGTAGTTACTAAATGTTGCATGCTAAGATCCATTTTCATCACATTTGGCATTAAATGCACGTTGCCATCTTCCGATCCAATATAACAAAATGAGCGATTTGCATACGAAACAAGTAAATTTCAGAATTCAAACGTTACATTTAGTACTAATGAGTATGTATTTAAATGTATAAACAAATTTATTGTATATAATTCTTAAAAAAAATAATTGTAATTATCAATTACCCTATTTAAATTGAATAACGTGATGATAGAATATTCTTTTAAGATATTATTCTTCTATGATAGAATAATATCTTAATTTTGAGATTTTTAAAAATAAATTTTAAAATAAACAGTGTTATAGCTTACATTTACAGATTTAATTTACTTATTATTATTTGTTAGTATTGTTATGTGTTAATATTATCATTTATTATTTCTTTGCATAATTAATACAGTGTTAATAATTATACGTAAAATTGTGAAAATATTAGAAAAATAATATGCTCAAATTAAATATTGCATATCTTTCCTAAAATAATTTTCTAAAACTATTTAAAAAATGAAGTAATTAATATTAAGAATTATCTGATGAAATAATTAATTTATTTTTGTTAATTAGTTTTAAGAAAAAAATTATTTGACAGATTGTGTCAATCACTAATTAAATTTATTTTTATATTCAAATAGCTATATTGAAATAACATCTTACGTATTTAATTATTTGCTATCTATCTTATTAAAACTTTTAATTCTTTTAGACATATCAATTTATAAAGATCTGGAGTTGCTAATTAAGTGTTTATCAAATGTCTGTGAGAAATATGATAACGATCTCTAGATTAAGCTAAGATTACTTACAAATTTGTATTACGATTATCATTTATTGCGAGTTGGCTTTCACTTATTATTCTGAATTAAAATAGGCAAACGCTCGCTAATATAAATGGTAATTGTGAAAGTTATGAATATGATAATTAGACATAGGGAAAAATTGCCTAATGTATACTGGTCACCTAAATCGTACTTTATAAATTTTTTTCATATTAATGAATATAAACGACATCTAACAGTAAAAATATTAAATAAATGAGCAATAAGAAATATAGACGAAAAATTGTGCGTATTACAAACATTTTAAAAATCAGGTACAATTGATGTAATTTTGGATCAATTTATACTATAGCTTACAATAATCTAACAACGCAGCTTTATTCTGTATTTTTATGTTTTTATGAAACTAGATTTATTGTAGGACATTTTACATTTATTTTATATACACATTACAATTATTATAAAAATTAAATCAATGTCTTTATAAAATTTATTCTATATATTTCCTAAACCGTACCACCATGAGATTTTTTAAATCAAACTAGTAAGATTTGATATAACTCGTGTTTATTTACTAAATGAAACTCTTCAATTCCGCCAGTGATGATTAACAAAGAAAGGAAAATGTACTTATTCCGACGTAACTGGCAATTTTTATTGATTATTACATATAAAGCATTGATTATTACATATAAATTAGCTTTATATGTAATAATCAATAAAAATTGCCAGTTACGTCGGAATAAGTACTTTTTCGTGTTTATTTATTTATCATTTAATGATAAATCATTTATTTATCATTTATTTATTACATTATTTATAATTTTATAACTACATAAATAATTATGTAGCTATAAAATGATAAATCAAATATATCTGTGCTAAATGGGAACGTGTGCTTCAAATTGTATTATTAATCTTCTCAAATGTATTTTTTATTAAAGTAAAAAGGCTCAAACGATTATAAAATCACTAATAAAAAATCGGGCTTAGAGCCGTGACAGGGTGTAAGTGTCAGTTGAATTTATTGATAATAAGCAAAAATAGAGATAAAACAGACGTTTTGGTCTCACATTAGACCATTTTCAATGTAAAAATTAAATCAATACTATCTGAACATAAAAAACGGAAAGCTAAAACGCAAAGTAACAAAAGTATTCCGCAGATTCTATTAAAAGTAAGTTATTCGAAGGACCGATAAAATATATAAACTGAAAAGAAAAATACGAAAATAATAAGATCAAACACACGGATATGGAAATAATAAAATAAAAGTACATACGTAATGATATTGAAGAGTAGAAACTTAGATTCTGTGAGACTCGTCATAATGTGAAATACAATGTATAGTTAACATTGTTATAGTTAACATAGTATTTTTTATTATTTTTATTCGCAAATTTACTATTTTTAAAGAAGCTATGTTTTTGGAAACCGATAAGTACGATTTAGGAGACCGATTGCTTAAATCGTACTTTTTACATCATGTTATAAAAAAATTTATAACGAATTAATTAGAAAGACTTGTTGAAAGATTAAATATATAATAGTAGGTATCTTAAACATTAAGCCACAATTTCCAATATTAATTTGCATACAAACTAAGTACCAAATAAGAAATATAAATAAAATATCTTAACTTTTTCACCACTGAACTATTATGTCTCATGTCATAAATGAATAATTGAATGAAAGTTATATCAGTTTTTGGGACAAGTCTGACCTAGTACATTTTTTATCATTCTTGGGATATATGTGTCCCAATAGGGGCGCAAGGGTTAAGTAGTACAATTTTGGTAACTCTCTCCTAACACTGTTTGCTGTTAATCTTTCATGCCTCATGAAAAATATATGCTACTGACGGAATAAAAACTTTAAATATTGCATACGTTTGCATGTTTTACATTTTTACGTTTCATTGTTTTGTCTACTTGTTTCATCTATAAAATGCTTTTGGCATAATACGAAAGCATAAGTTAAATAAATAACATATATTCGTATACACTCGTAGTGCACTCTTTTATTTTCATACAAGCATGCTGAATGCAGAAAATTTTTAAAAAATGTCAACGCGATATGTTTCCCACATTATGTTAAAACTTTTTAAAAACTTCTAAACGTCGACACATTAATTATAAATTTGAAAAGTACATTGAAATTAGTGTATAAATATTGTTTATGAAAAATATACATATTTTGTAATCGACATATTTGAGATAGATATAGTATTGATTTTTATATTTTTGCTTAAAGGTATCTTTAATAAAGAACTGTGGAGACAGATATATTTTTAGTTATGTCACACTTTATTGTGTTATACAAACCTGAAGCGCGGCATCCGGCCAGGGGCAAAACCAATCAATAGTACAGCAATTTACTAGCGCCGGGAATTGTCTGATGCGAGCGCGAAATATATCTCCAATCGGGCTAAATATTGGAAATGTAATATTAAGCTAATTATGTATATAAATTTATTATTAGATATATGGATTAGGTTGCGTATGCTTTATAATTAAGTTTTATAACCAAACAGTAACATGAAAGGTAAATTAGATATTGCATATCAATTTGTAAATTAAACCGTTTCTATTAATGTTTATATAACGTCTATTACTTTTCTACAAATATTTTCACAGTAAATTATTTACTTAATAAATTATGCTTACTTTGAATTTAATTTAGCTAATATATCTAGATATACAGTTTAGCAAATCTTCTTAAATAGTTTGTTACAGAAAATTTGTTAAACCGTTTAGTACTATATTCCAGACGCTTATAGTTTAGTAAATCTTCTTAAACACACTGTTTAATTATTACAACTTTGTACATGTAATATACATAGATATATATAACAATACCATAGGTATTATAATATTATAATTATATATTACCATTATATAAGCACCATTAAGCTTATTAAATAAAATAAGACAGAAAAGCAAGAATTTTATTTAGATTAATTTCTTTCCGAATCAAAACATTGATGAATAATGAATAATATAAATTATGCGATTCCCTTACGGAAAGAATGGTTTTGTTGAAATATATTTAAAAATTCGTCCAGATACAGATCTGAAAATAATTTTGTTGGATCATCAAAATAATTATATAGGACGCCTAAAATAGTTGCTAGAATATCAAAACTTTTTGCAGCATTATCATCATGTTTGAGTGTCCTACATAGTTACTTTTGATGGTCTAACAAAATTATTTTTAGATCTGCGTGTGGTCAAATTTTTAGATATTTCAGTAAAACCGTTTTTTCCGTGCTTTGTTTCAAAGCATAAAAATATAAAAAATATAGTTAAAAATAAATAATCTTGATATTTTTGATAGAAAAAGCACAGCGAAGAAGAGGACATCGCAGATTGCAATTTTGTTTGTAGAATGCAATTATTTCCTCTTTGTGACAAAATTGACAATATTAATCAATCTCAATCGTGAGCGATTTAGGTATTCCATGAGAAATCGACAGATATCAGATGAAGTACTATGCGAAAGAAATTAAGTTCGTCGATCAATAATAATCTATTATTTTCTCATCGGCTTTTCTGTCGTTTTCATATTTTTATTTATAAATATTGGATATATTTATAGTTACTTTCCCGTCGTTATTTTGCTAAAGTATAATTCTTCACATTATCCTCAAGAGATTACGTCACTTTTGAGTTAAATGACAATATAAATGAGTATAGCTTATAATTATATTTAAAAATCACTACTTTTAAAGTTTATAATTTATAAATTGATAATATATTTTAAATAATAAATATACGATATTATTATTGCTTAATAAAAATAGCTTTTAAACTACTTTTAGTTTATCAAATGAGTTATTAAGCAAATTTTAAATTTTCTTGTAGACTTTCGAAAAATGTTTCTTTTGTACAACTAGTAATTTAAGTTTGAGAAATGATAAAAGATTATATGGGATGTGTAATTTGTTGTAACTTGGATTTATTCGTCTTAAATTGCAAACTCTCAATATCACTCTAAAATTTATTTCAATAAAATTCAAGAAATTTGTAGAATATTCACGCAAACTAAATTATTTATGTCACAAAATTTTGCTGAATATGCATATTGATTCTTTAACAAATATATCTGATAAATTTTCGTGGAAATTGTAATACATCATTTGCGTCACATTTATCATATTCCATCTGAGATTACTTTTACATGACTTTGCTTTATGACATATGTGACGCAATATGAAATTAATGATTTTACGGCTATTAAAACCTATGTGACACTCGATATATCAGAATCATGTCTATTCGTCATAAACGTACAAAACGTTTCTCGCTGAATCTTTACCATGGGTTCATTATCATATCGTGACAAACAATAATTCAGTTTTGCGTGACTTGACGTTATTGCGTGTCGCAATTTTATTAGAATTATTGGCGAAAGTCATATTCTTCTATTTTTGCAAAAACTTCTTGACATCGCATAAATCTTGCTAATTTTTCAGAAACGCCGTGTATTGCAATTAGTGATTTCTTTTAAGTTAAGCAAATTGATATATTTATAGATTATAAAAGCACGATTTATAAAACTTATGACAGTCCGAAAGAATGATTTCAAATATTTTCAAGCGACTACAGAATGTGACATTAAGATTTAAACTTTTCAATGAAAGTACCTCATTGTAATGACAGTGCGTAAGTTGCTTCTGACTGCCTTCAGATAAACGGAGAAAAGGTTGCTTCTATTGATCTGCAGTCCAGCCTCCTGTACTGGCACTCGCATTACTTGATATATTTTGTCTACTTCATCAGCTTGATATATGTTCGGAACATCTCCGTTATTTAGGATGTTGTTTAAATCCTCCAGCATGGAGTCATTCTTTATCTACAAGAACGTATAATTTCGTGAAATACCTCGGAGATATGGTTTATATATGGAAATGGAGCTTCGTGTTAGTTCGAAAAACACAGTTATTATAAAGGTGTTATTAAGTAATAATTTACACATACTATACGTGTAATATATGCATACTATAAATAGTGATTACCCTAAATATATACGAAACCCTATAATTATCAATATGATAACTTTGGTTTAACAATGAAGTATAATTTTATATTTTCAAAGTATTTGTTTCTCAAAATAAAATAAGTATAAATATATAATTATCATTACTATAAATTACGAATTTTTTTATGTGCGTGATATAAATATATAATAATTATATAACAATAATATATATCATAATAAGCTACAATTATCAATCGTAACAAGATTTTAGTATTACAATTTAGTTAGGAAAATATGTCATAATAAAGAGATCATGTTATAATTACAAGAATAAATAATTACAATGTAATAGCGATAAATAATATTATATCATGAATATTATAGCGGTAATATAATTTGTTAATAATCTTTTGTATTTTTAAATTCTTTCTATTTTTTGATATTTCATTCATTCTATATAAGAAATTTCGTTCAAATTGTAAAATTTTTTTTTGTCAAGATACATTTCAATACTACCAATATCCTTTTGAAAGATAGTGTCATTAATTTATAAAATACAAACAAAAGCACAAATATAGAACTTTTAGAAAGTTATGAATTTTTTATTCGAGCATACTCTTCCTAAGTCTGTATTTTACCTGCGTGTCAGAAAACAAAAAGACAATGGGTTGATTCTGCAAACCCGCTTTCAGCATTATATTCTTGATGTCATCTCGCCAGTCGTGAGTCGTATAACCTTTGCTGATTCCAATCTGGTAACAATTGTATTGCTTGATGTGCGATGAAAGCTTTGTCAGACTTCGACGTCCTAATAAGAATAAAAACGTATTCTGTTTTGTATTCCGTTTCTCTATCGGATGCAATATAAGTGCAAGTTCTTTAAACGGAGAGAGAAAACTATTTATATATAGGAAGAAAATATAAAATATAAAAGTATATAAGTTTTAAAGATGTCATTAATTATAAAACATTTTATTTATATAAAAAATATTTATTTATATAATAAAATATTTTTATTATATCTGATAATGATCCAATAATTATACCTGATCCACTCATTCCAAGCAGTAAGGCATTTCCTCCAGGTTGTCGAAGTATCCGTGTGATTCTACAAATATGGCTTATTGCATCTTCAAAAAGTACAAATTGCATCGGCGATGTCGTTAAATTATTATAATTGTCTAAAAACTCGAGCAGAACATTTCTCATCTATAAACAAATAAAAAAGATTAATAAAGCAAGAGATATCTTTATTTATAATTATACTTATAAAGGAATCATTATATACAAAATATGCACAAAATCTAAATTCTAAATTACATTTGCATTTTAAACTATTTATAACCCATACAGCACAAAATACTAAAAGATGACGAAAAGATGACGAAAAAACGTTTAAGTCATCTTTTCGTCATCTTTTCGTCATCTTTTAGTATTTTGTGCTGTATGGGAACTATTTATAATATCTAGCCACATACAAATTTAAAAATATTAATAATTAAATTTTATATTAATTATTACTTATTGCTAGATTTATTAATTAAATATTATTTTGCAAATTGTTAATTGTTACTCATTATTGAAGGTATTACTTACAAATTATTATGTTATATCAAATATTAGTTATTAAATTAATATTATTTTATGTTAATTTAATTTTGAAAATAGTATATATAAATTACTTTTTCGATATCTATTATCTGTTCATATCCTTCTGCTGTATCACAAAAGTCGCCATAGAATAACGGTTTTTTTCCGATAATATTGTCAGCGTCGCAATTGAACTTTTCGTTCAATACATCGTGTAAGAGCTGATCGAACCATTTTTTGTCTTCGCCGTTAATTAAGCGATCACTGAAGACTCGAATATTCTCATGGTACCAAAGTAATAATAACTTCTCGAAAACCTATGTTTAAAAAATTAATTAAATGTGACACAAATGTTACATAATATATAAAGTAATTTGTATAGAAATTAACGAATTGCATGAAAATGCGAAAGACGTGTTGATTTCCGGTAGACATAATCCTGTAGAAATACATATTTTTGCTTCATGATAAAGTATTCAATTTCACACCGGTATGAATATAAAGACCAAATCGGATTAAAATAATCTCTCTTTTAAAGCAATAGGATTGAAAGCAACGATTCATTGATACGTAGAGCGACCTGCTTTGTCGCTTTGAAGCCACTTGAACAATGTTTTTTTTTCGAACAGATTTATTCTTTCCCACTCTACCTCAATTTTATAATAACGATATGTTGCTTGTACAAGGCGCCAAAAGCGCCATGCATACATGAGCAGATATGTCTGACCAAACGTGTACTCTATTCACTTGAACATATATTCTGTTGTCGTGCAGTTTCCATCATACAGAAAAATTTATTATTATTGACACATTATTACGCTTTATTTAAGTATAGGACAATTAATTTTTAATTTAGGAATATCAAGAAATTATACTAACTAATATTTTTCTTGCGTCTGCCATAAGGATGCCTTGGAACACTTTACTCAGATCGCGAAGATTGAAGGTGTAGTGTGATTTATTGGGAATTGGTAACATTTCGCTGCGTATAACTGTGAAAACTTTTAAAGTGGAGTCCACTATATCGTCCAACAGATTGTAAAGTCCTGTGTTTGACAGCCACGAATCAAGGATTGTTTTAAAGATATGCGACTGTAAATCAAATATGAAAGCAGATCCATAAGTTTATCTCTAATTTCAAGTATATTATCATAGACATGTACACATTTAATATTACTTAGCTTTCAGAAAAATATAGAGTAATCTTAATGTTAAATGCGTAGCAATTTCTTTGCTTTTTTGAGTAATTAAAACTGGTTTTTTAGTGTTTACACATTCTTTTTTTTAATTATAACGCCATTTAATTCAAATTTACTTTTACACAATTTTAATTTAGGGAAGATGGTTTTAAAAATTAAAATGAGAGTTGCAAAGGTAGAGTTTTTCTAACAAAAGATTAACTTTAATACCGAACTTTAACTTAGAGAATTTGTAAAGGAAAAAAAATCTGGAATGGGGACAACCTATAACATGCTATAACCACACGTTTATATTAAAAAATTGTTGCTACCCTATTTTAATTAAAATTTACATATCGTTCCAATTTATTGCGTACAGTGTTGATAATAATAACACTTGCTGCAATATTTAACTAATTAATGTTAGATAGCGTTCAAATGTATCAGAACCGGGAAAATCCTCCGTAGGAGGTATAAATGTATTTGGTACGAATATTTAACCAGCTGTACTTAAACTCGGACCCGCCTTGTCGACCTTGGTCGAAACGTGCTCAGAAGGTCTCGCGAGTGCGCAGAGTCGGCGGGGTTGATTATGATCCCCATTATATCAACCGGGCGGGTGATTATGATAAATTATGGTCGGTATGGTCACGATTTACGACGTCTAATTGCGACGGGCATGGAGGAACAGGGCAAACAGTGTGAGCTACGGTGCCACGGTGTTCCGTCTTTTCTACGAGTCGCGATTATACACGACTGGGCGTGGATGTCGATTTGATGGAAGAAAACCTGACGACGTAGTGGAAGGAAACATACGCGTCAAGTATGTGCAGTTCCGGGCGTAACAAGATGTTGCGTCGAAAATTTTTTTTCATTGAATCCTTTAACGTACAAGTGACACATAATTAGAATCGCAATGCTTGAATTCTATTAAATATTACGCAATAAAAATTCTTTTGAAATTTCCTTATAAAATTGTACTCTAAGATTTCCTTATAAAGTACTGTTTTTTTTTCGCGTGTAAGATGTCTTTGACAACTTTACTAATTCTATATTGACTTAGTTTTCAGTTATACGATTTCTTCTCTCAGTCTTTAGTGAAATATTTCTTTGATAAGAATATAACTTCCTTTAATATCAATTGTTATATTATTTTTTAACAATGTTGTAAAATAATTAAGTCTTAAATTACATATATATAATTTAAGACTTACTTATTTTACATATATATATGTAAAATACAAATATATACACAATATATTTAAAGTCGACATTTAGAGACTTTTTTAAACTTCTTCTCTCTCTCTCTCTCTCTCTCTCTCCTTATGCAACTCACAAACATATATATATATATTCGTTTTGAGCGCAAAAATATAAATTTGCGCATAAAATCTAAAAACTTTGTAGAGAAATGTATATATATGTGTATAGTGAAATCACGAGATTATGTAACTGACACTGAACTTTTCCGCTTTTTATTTGACATTTATATGTTTGAAATTTTGCGTAGAAATTTCATCCAATCAAGCAACCTCATTTTTCAACTTGACAAGATTATGATTTTAGCGAAAATTTCACATTTTTATTTCTAGGCAAAAATAACATGACCGATCTCTCTTGAATAATCGTCGATAAATGTAAGCAATTAACGTTAATGTATTTAACGTGCAGTTTTGCAAATATGCCATTTTGCGAACTCACTTTAGCATCGTCCTCCATCTCTGGAAACGCAATAATATGGAAATGCCGTAAAAGTCTGGCAGTTATTGGGTTCCTTCCACCTCCAGGAGGTCCCATAGCTGCGACGAAATTCACATCTTCGATCAGTCTGAAGGACCCGATCTCCGTTTTGTCGTACCACCCTGAGAAAAATTTTTCAACTTAAATTTTGATTGCTAATTACGCGCTTATCTTGTTGTATCAGATAAGCAAAATATCATTTTCCGTAATTAGCGTTTTAATCTCAAGAAACACGCTAATGAGAAATAAGGATCCTGAAAATTTCTTGATTTATTAAAACTTGACTTTCAGCAAAATAATCAGATGGTGAAACAATTGATGAGATAACCGGATAATACGCTATCAGACTTTTTATGGAAAATTCTATAGTCATGTAATTTGTTCCGTATCATGTGTGTATTTGGGATGCATATATTCATAATATTGAATTCCACCCACGTAAGAGATCGATTCCAATGGCATCGTTGCCTTGGGGACGATTATACGTTTGCAGAAGCAGGCTATTAAAAATCGTTAAATTCTAAATGTATCGTACTAGAGGCAAATATTACATAACGCTAGGAATTATTATTTCGTGGCTTTTAAACTTTTATACGCGAGTATTCCTCGTTTTCCCAGATGTGCACTTTACAAAAACAACCATTACACAACTTTATTACATCTCCGACTGTTATATATTTGTACTTTAGAGATAAAGAATCGTATATCCATTATTATAAATTTAGAGAAAACAGGATTTATAAAGTTTTAAACAGGAAAAGAGTGTACTTTTTTAGATATAAAATAAAAGCAAGTCGTATTAGCAGTTGACTAGTCGTAATAAATATAACATCTTTTACTATATTAAAGTTTAAGCTCCTGGTATATTGGAAAAAGTATTAACTCAATTTTGACAAAAAGTGGACATACGATCCTTTACCTCTGAGGTACAGATATCATTTTTTAACGAGTATTTTAACGATTTTCTTCCAAGTCTCTTAAAAGTCTCTCACAAGCTTTCGCAAGATCAACAGTAAAGTTTTCATTAATTTAAGAGTTAATTTTACCTGCTTTCGTATCTCTGATACAATCTAATTGTAAAAAACCCATTTAAGAGAGAGAGAGATTTTAATGAGGTAGGAAATACGAAGATTACAAATCTCTCAAATAAAAAATTTTTAGCTATGTTACAACATGGAAATTAAAAGCTCTTTTATTGATCAATCATCCCCCCATTATACAATTTATGAGATATGAAATTATTTATAAAAATAGAGTATAAAATAATTCATCTTTTTTATTAAACGCTAGAAATATATATACATATATATATATATATATATATATATAAATGAATATAAAAGCTAGTTTGAATATTTCCCACATATTCTTTGTAGATATAATTGCAATCACATAATCTAAAAAATTCATTGCATATTAAAATAAAGCACAAGTGTAACTAAAATTACACGCTTATAATTTTGTAATGACTCCATATAAATTTATTCTGAGGAAATATATTTGCAATTATCTTTCTGTATTTCACTTTTAACTTAACTCTTATGCTATTTCATGCGTTCTTATGCCTCATACGTTCTCATTCATTTTATCATCTACTGAATTATTCATGTATCGATTCAGTTAATCGAGTGCATTGTGCTCAATTAACTGAAGTTGTGAGTTATTTAATTTTATTAATTCCACATACCGCTAAAATCCATAAATTGGCGAATTAATTCAATCGGTGGTTGAGCACCATACGTATCCAATGCCGGCATATTCAAGTCATCGATGAAGAAAATTTGCTTTTTCAGGATCGGCGGCCCGTAGATACCTCTGCGTCGTTTCTCCAATTTCGCGTCAATTAAATCCTGCGCAAAATTAGATATTAATCTCATTTCTTGTTTGAAAAATACGTAATTCACTCGCCTGCTGTACCTGTGTCTGATGCGCTGTAGTTCGCGCTGAAAACGTCATGAAGTCGCAAATGTATTTCTTTGGCATGTTACGTGAGAGTTTTGCCGACACCGTCAAAGTCTTGCCGCTTCCGGTTGCACCCACGCAAAGTATATTTGTCTTATTAATGAGAAGATATTCGATTAACGTCGCGCTTCTTACGTTGTCCATAGTTGGAATTACGATATCTGTAAAAGTATTAGGTTTCAAGAATCAATAATGCATTATAAATTAAATATGGAATTTATATTATTTCGAAAAGATACAAAACAAAATATTATAAGTACAATAGTTACAAGGCAAGAGCCATAAAATACTTATTAATGCTGCATTGATTAACTTTTTTTACTATATTTTGTACTGTACGTAAACTGTATGTACAACATCTGAAAAGTCATACATATTAATACTCCCTCATCAATAATCTTATCAATAAAATTTTTGTGAGCAATTTAAAGTTAATTTTTTTTAAACAAGGATTTTGAGAAATATATTTTGCATTATTTTTCATTACTTACAATTAGTCTTAAATATTTTTTTAATTAAATTTAAAATGAAAATTCTTTTAAATTCCTAAAAGATAAATTAATATAAAGCTTCATTATTTATCTACATTACTAAAAGAAAAACATAGAGAATCTGACACACCCTCTTTATATATTCTATCTTCTAACATTAAAGGGACTGCTCTCTTTACTGCGTGTTTGCTTTTTATTATATAAGATAATTAATGAGCTAATTAACTATATGTTTCGTAAAGAAGTAAATATAAAGTATTTACGTCTATAACATTAAATATAAAATATTTAAATTTGCAGAAACGTTTTCCTGATGAAATAGCTGTAACTTACCCATGTATTTTGTTTCTGGCTGTATTCTGATAGATGAAATTCCGTCCAACCACTTGTACCACTTTGGTGGAATTGGCTCCTGACCCACGATTGCATCAGTAAATCCACCATCATGTAATCTGAATAGTATTTTTCACTAGTTTTATGTGTGTATATACACAACGTGTTTAATTTATTTTATATGTGTAAAAGATTATATACTTTGCTAATTTGCATTTTTCACACAAAAAAATCACGTGTAAATAAAAGCCTTCTATTCTTGTACAAAGAAAAAACATTTTTTTAAACAAAAATATAAAAACATCTGACACGTTTACGACATACGAATCTCAATAATTAAAATTTTGATAATGATAATTTGATATAATGTATTATAAAATACTATATTAAAGATAAAAATAATTTATATGCAAAGTAATGTAAAGATAATGTTTAATTGTTTCTTAATAAACATTAGGATTTGAATTTTTAGTTTTTTTGTTCTTAGATTTTGTTCTTTATTTCTTTTGCTGTCTTTCTTTGAAAAATCTTTTTATTTAAGATTTAAGATGTTAATTCTTTATATAGACTGAGTTAAACAAATAATCTTTAAGAAAAGCATATTAGCATAAAAATGAACTCTGTGTCTTAATCTGTTTATATATTTCTTATTTCATTTTATATTTGTACCTGTAATCGAACACAAGGCCTTCTTCTGGAAATGGTATTTTATGCTGGGCATTTTTTTGTATCTTTTTTAACCAATCACTGAATATGCAACGGCTTTTATAATCGCATGTAGCACCTAATCCCCAAACAGTGGCGAAAGCTGCCCATGGTGACAGCAAATTCGCTGTAATACAAAGTATGCCATTCTCGGTAATTTTGCGACTAATTTACGATAAATATAATACTGAACTTCTAAAAATGATAAAAATTCGCAGAATTTTCCTTATTCTTCGTAATGATGTAGTTTGAGATACAATTAATGGTTCGCAATTGACTACATTTTCAGGAATTAATTTAGAATTCTTAGTAAAGCGAAATGTCAAGGTTTGATTTCCGACTCAGATTTCTGATTCTGATTCTGGTGTATATTGCAAGTTCCTAGAACTTAATGAATGGAAACTGATGATACTTGCAATAGTACGTAATCAGATTTATTCAACTATTAACTTAACTTTGCTACACACACATACACGTGTAGCAGTTGCATGTCCTAAAGCTGCTTAAAGCTTATATTATTTTGAACTTATAATTTACAACATTTGACGATACCATTACCACGATATTATAGTTAAATTATGTGTGACGTACGTATAGTTTTTTGGAAAATAAAACTTGGTAGTGTTTTTCCCTCACGTGCGGTCATCGGTCCAATTCTGAAGTTCATTAGATTTATATAAGATTGAATAACAGCGGCATCTACGGTTCTTACGATCTCTCGTAAACTCTCGCGTACAATCTTCAGACCAGGAAGCACCAGCTGAGTTGTTAACTCAGTTATTTCTTTGATGTAATCGTTCATCGTCTACAGAAATAATTGGTCAGATTTACTTTACGTAATTACATTTTATATGCTATTAATTAATAATAGTACAAATTAATACATGTGCAAAATATATAATTATATTTATTACTAACTAAAGATTAAAGAATTGAAAAATATTAGAATTATAAGCATTTTTTAAAATTAATTAAAAATTAAAATTTTATTTTACAGAAATATACAGAGTCTTTTATTGTTAAAGTAAGTTAATATTTATTCGTTTATTTTTAATAAAGTTTAAAGAATAATTTTGTAAAAATATGTTAATTTACCGTTGGTAATGACCGTATCCAGCAATCAATTAAAGGTTGCAAACCTAAATTTTCTGGTTCCATATACACCATACCACATCTATAGTAATACAAAAATAAAAATATGTACGTTACAACATTTTAAGCAATATTTTAATTATCGGTTTAATTATATCGGTTTGTAACTATTACAGTTAAAAAATAGAAATGCGTTTCTTACAATATTTCATTTACCCCGAACAAATTATCATGTTATATTTTATATATTTATCTATATCTATTTTAATTTATATAATTATTCATTGTATTTTATTGATAAGCTTGTAATTAATAGTTATTTTGTTCTGTCGGATTTTATAAGTTGACCTCCGGAACGTTATAATTTCTCTAGTGTCCATTAGTAATCACGATTAATATATATTCAAATCGAGTGATATATTCAATCGGAACGCAAAAGCTATATTAATTTTTATAGTCGCTATTAATCATTATAAGCTTTACCATCAATCTGAATTAAGGTAGACAAACTTAATAAGAAATTATACTTCAAATATTTCAAGACTAGAGAAATGTCCTTGTGCCGTTTTCAATAATACACATTTCATCGTTTAACTCTCATCCGTCTCTTGTGTCAATTTGACACATTTTTCTTAGGAAAAATTGTGTTATTTTGTCATATCTAGGTAAATTTTTAACTACATTTAATATTATTTAGATTTAATATTATTTAGATTTTTCAAATATTAAAAGATTTTTCAAAGTTAACTTTATCTTTTTATTATATTGATTTTATTCCATTGTGTCAAATTGACACACAAGAGACAAAAGAATATAAAGAAGTTGAAAAGAAGAAGTTATATTTGCAGCAATATTAAATATCATTTGTTTTTTACTACAGCAATATATATAGAAATTATTTAAAGTTTACTAAACTAGACTAGAACATTACAAAGCGCGCGCTCCGCGTGCGCTATTTATTTTTGAGTATTACATTATTTTAAATGACATAATTGATGATATAATTTATTTAAAGAGAAAGAAACTGTCAGAATTCACATTGATTTGACAGCTACAAACGACATATATAAAGTAAGCCGTGACGCGGCAACGCAATAGCCAATCAATATCGCGGAAAAAAGCTTCAAAGGCTTCGATATATTCGAGTTTTTGATAACATGCCTTTTTTAGAAGGAGAGGGATTTTTTACTACCTAGAAACTGTAGCCGGTGAGGCTGCTCGAAGATCTGATACTTCAAATATTATGGTTTGAGTCGGCAGTAGTTTCATTATTTCTCCCGACGTGAGACAAAGCTTTTTATTGTCGTCCAGGACGGTATTTAAATTTTCGATCCACACTGCATCGACTGGTCCATCAAAAATATACCAACGTTTATCAAAATCCGCCGCTGCTATATCCGCTCGTATTAAAGTTGGCAATATTCCGTCTGTCCTACAAATCGGACGTGCGGTGCATTTAATATTCTGAATTTCGTTCTATTTTGGAGGTTTTCTTGATTTATGAATGTTATAGAATTCCGTGCGCCCGTTTATTAATAATTAAATAGGTTACCATATAAATACATCTATATTAATTAATTGGACATTTAATATTTTTCCTCATGTATTTATTAAATTAGTATCATAATTAAAGAGCTTGATTATTATGTATAAATGTATTTTTTATTAATTAATTAATGTAATTATTTATTACAATAATTGTAATAAATGTATTATTACAAAATACATTTATTACAATAACAAATATTTTATTAAATTTATAAAAAATACATAACACATCAATAACAAAATTATTTACGATAAATTGCTATTGATCATTTACGAGAAGATGTTTTCACTATGTTTTGTTGCTTTTTAAATTGAAATAAAAGAAAATTATTGAAATATAAATTTAAATAAAATGTATTTCTTGTAATATAAATTTAGTGATGAATATAAAGAGGGGAAGGCGGGGCATAATGGAACCACAGGGTATAATGGAATATGGTCGATATCTCTTTACAGAGATGCTGCCATGTAATGAAATGTATGGAAATTATTACTCTTAGATGTCCCTACCTGCGTGCCGTTATTAGTTTCCATATTATTTTTAGCCGAAAGATGCTAGAAATTATTTAATGCGTTCGCTATGCTCTCCGCGACTGAGTTACAGTTTCTTTGAGACATTTACATATGGTAAGCAAAGATAAAATTCTATTTTTTATTACCGTAAGTATATTTGCGTTATTAAATGATCTTTTCTTGTCAATTTTATAAAGTGTCTATGCAAATATAGATTATCTGTGATAATTTATATTACCTAAAGTAAACTTATACTTTTCAGAGCATAACGGGACATTTGTTTTATTTTTCCTTTTCATATGATATATCAGTATGTATGTTATGTTGTGCAATATATTGTACACTGAGAGAAAAATTTACTAAATTTCAATAAATGTTTTCTTCAATAGTCCTAATGAAATATTGTTTTGAATTCAGTTAATATTTTTCGAATGAAACAAATATTCATTTAATTGAAAACGAATTTTCTAAACCTAATAAAATATTTACTGAATTCAAAAGAA
Organism: Aphaenogaster floridana; assembly: GCA_003063835.1. Classification (NCBI taxonomy): domain Eukaryota; kingdom Metazoa; phylum Arthropoda; class Insecta; order Hymenoptera; family Formicidae; genus Aphaenogaster; species Aphaenogaster floridana. The sequence continues at coordinate 94,070 of NJRP01000103.1, read as the reverse complement.
TATTTTATTAGGACTATTAAAGAAAACATTTATTGAAATTTAGTAAATTTTTCTCTCCATGTACCAAAAATTATTAAACCTCATTTTGATTTTTATTTACCTATATTGTAATATAATGTTTATTTATATTTTAATAAGAAAAATGTAGGTATACTATAATAAGAAAAGTGTAATAATTATTAATAATTGAAAGTGTAATACATTTTTACATATATTGCGTGTTGTAAAAAATCATTTCTAAGAAGTTTTGGACATTAATATTTGAAATAACCAAGTTTCATAAAGCGGTGTCTACAATGAGATTTTAAGTCGTAAGATTTAAGAAATCGACCAATCACAATCAAAATTGCGGTCTTACTTTTAGAATGCTCAACTGTGATTGGTCGATATGTTAAGTCTTACGACTTAAAATCTCATTGTAGACACCGCTTAAGGTATCCCATTATGCCCCGCATAAAATCCATACAAAGATTAACTCATGTTTTCGATAAACAATAATTTCGTCCTTTCAAACTATTCTTTTGTAGTAAAACTTGTATTTTTCTTATAGTGGATATTTCAAAGAATATTTTAGTGCCAAACAAAGTTCATTTTTTTTTATTTTTAATACGTTGTAAACTTGTATAAACCTTAGCGTTCCCGTTATGCTCCGAGTTCCCCTACGTATCTTTTTTGTATATACATATATGTACAAAGTTGCTTAACATACAAATTTTAAAAATTTAAATAATTCTGTCGAATTCAACTTTAACACTTACCTTACATATTTAACAATATTAGAAAATAATTATTGTTCAAAATATTAAAAAAAGCAAAGCAAGAGATAGAATTTTAATTTTTAATTTATTTGTGTTAAAGTATCGATTGTGAGTGCTGCAGCGATTTTATATTTATGCTGCATACGAGTGTATAATAATACGTATAATAATACGTATTATTATACGTATAATAATACAACAAAAAATAAATACTTATATTAAATCTATATCAAGTTTTAATCAATGTTTGAATTAACGCAGATATAAAATGTTTTAAGCATCATATCAGAAATTTAAATAAAAATTATTAGAAATTTAAATAAAAGTTAAACGAAAAATAAAGAAGAAAGTTTAGAAAAATATTAAGAAATATACCAAATTTTTGTCAGTATTACTATCATGAACGTGTCGAGTTACAGTTACAGTTTAATAAAATTTTCATTTGAAATTTTAATAAAAAAAGTATTTGTTTTAATTGAAAAATGTTTTATATCTGGGTACGTATTATGAATTTATTCGGAAATGATTCCGTTCGGAATGATAGTCACTTGTTCTATGCTTGTCTTTGTCGTTTCCTTGTAGTTTTCCTATCTTTGTCCTGTGTTTTTCGGAATCATTCCGAACGGAATCATTTCCGAATAGATTCATAATATGTGCCCTAATGTCGTACATCTTAAAGATTTTTAAAGCTCGCAGATTTGTTATTTTAGCACATAATGCATAGCATGACTACAGCTAAATTTAAATTAAAATTCGGTAATTTTGCAGTTTTATACTTTGATACTGTAGTATCGACATGTTGCTTACCATTCGTGCGTATCGGAATTATATTCGCCGTATAGTTGGCCCATTGTTATAGCTTTTGGATTCAATGCATACGTGATAACTGTTGCAAACGGCTTGCCATTTGGTTGTAATTGACCTTTCAAACATGTACACGTGTGCTTTAGGACTTTGTAACACTGAAAAAGTAGATATTATTTAATAACTCACGTTAAAACCTGTATTTTTATTTCATAGAAATATAAACGATAGAAACATTAAAAACAGACTTATTAATATTAACATATTATTATCTTTGCTAATACACTCAGAGCAGTAATGTAAGCCAAACTAGAACATTTGTAAATCGAAAGCATTTATCGTAAGACAAGTGTCTACGCAAATCTATGTAGAATGCGGGTTGCAATCCGGAAATAGGAATACTCAGCATACAGTAACTACAAAATCGTTTATGCTACGTTTATGCCATAGCTATTGCAAATTCGGTTTGGGTTGCGTGTAAAGTTTGTTTTAAAGTTATATCTATTTCCGCATTGCGCTATACTGTCAATCCTATTGTTCAGAAAGTGAAATAATAATATCATATTATTATTTTTCTCAGAACATAAATCAGACGTAAATTGTATATTACGTTATAGCAGTTTTTGATGTCAACTTTTCTTTAAGGCAAATTTTAAATGTGAAAAAATGTGTAAAAATGACGGAGGTATTTTCTTCTTTTATATATGTTTGTATAAATTTACATATTAATATCTTCAGCAAACGCACACAACATATGATATAATTTATTAACAAAATATAGTTTGTGGCGTGTGCAGAAGCTAGCAAACTGTTGTTGCTCAACAGCGTAGCTACTGAAATTACGAAGCCATCGAATCAGAAAACTAACGTAGTAGGGTTGATTGCAAAGATGATTGAGGTCGCACCGTCTAAATGAATAAAGTTACGTTTATACGATAAACAAATATATTAATTAAAACATTATTCTTGAGAAATAAACGATATTTAATTAAATAACCTGTTTTTCTTATTTTTTTCTTATTTTTTAAATAACATAATATTAGTTTTTTGAAACGTTTTTAAAACTGATTAAAAGATTATAATAAACAAATATGAGATATTGCTTTCGGAATTTCGTGGGTTCAAAAATCGGGATATGAGGAGGTTGTCGTGTCCATGAATAATTTTATGTCCAGCGTGAGAATTAGTCGATAAAATTGTAGTGACACATTTATGTATGTGTGCCATCTTCTCTTCTAAAAGAATATCCGATAATCATTAAATATATATATATATATATATATTACTCATTTATAAAACTCAAACTTTATTTGACTCTGTCAACGAAGTGGATTCAATGCACTTTGCATTATTGGTTACCAAGTTTATAAATCTGAGCCTTTACTAATGTATGCTCAGATAACTCACGCATTATTAAACAAATTTAACATTTGACAGACATATTACACATTTATATAGAAATAATTAGAAATTTGATGATGTGCAGACTGCAGAAGTACAATGTAACAAGAGATTTCGCGAATTTGTCGTTACATGAAAAATACAGCGATTTGATTTTATTTCCTATGGCGTAATATCTGATTTTAGCAAGAAGTCATACCATGAACAACAGACAATCGACATCTTTCGTACTTTCGAATTTTTAACATTAAATATTTTAGCTTTAAATCTAACGAGATTATATACAGACTAAAATTCTCTGGAATTTTATCGGATTTTAACACAAAACCTATTGAAGTTTTCGGCGAATCTGTTTAATAAAATATCCGCCCGTCCTTGAACAAAGAATTTATTCAAATAGGTCATTTTCGACCCTTCTACAATAGAGGCTGCAATCCACTTGGTGTTACAAATGCTTTGAAGCACTCTTTGATTAGTCAATTAATAGAATTCTTTACTCTGGTTGGTCAATTGAACGCTTCAAAAGCATTTGTAGCATGAAATGGACTGTAGCCAGAGACGTACAATAGAGGTGTCAGAAAATTTCACGTAGATAGTGATGCGGATGCGATAGTGATCCTTTATGACTTTATAAAAAAAACCGATCTACCTCAAATTGAAATTCAAATGAGATGTTTTTCACGTAGAACTTATAAAAGTATTTTCTTCGTAGTCAGTCTTAAAATAATTTGCATATCGAAAATTTCTCAAAATAATCTGTTTTTGCTTGTGTGAAGATTTTGGAGACTCTAAATCAAGATGCGGCGATGATTTTTTATTAATCTATTTAGAGTTAAATAGCACGATATTTCCTTCGCAATATTGTTCCCTCGAAGCCGTGAGACGTATAACGACACGAAACCCAACGATGCTGGCGACGTCGATGTCAGCGGCGTCCGTCGAGACGCCGGCAGGATCCGTACAAAGCGCATGCGGAGAAACTTTTCGGCTGGCACAGATGCGTTCGCACAGTGGTCCGCTCCCCCAGTTTATCCGACGACGTTTCTCAACGCACGACGTGTACATTTTCCTACGCGCGTTTGACGGTTCTAATTAAATATAAAAATTGCAAAATGAATTTTTCACACATGTGACGTTCGGTGGATCGCATTCAAAAGCTCGAAGCTTTTCTCATTGGAGCACTGATTCTACGCTAGGGCTTAATTACCGATGAGAGGGAATAATCGAAAGGTTTTTGGATATTGGTTTTTGGATATTCCGTTTGTGTGGGATAAATCTAAATTTTAAAAAATTCAAATTATGCGCTGTTTTTGTTCGAAAATTTACGTTTTTATCGAGGCTTTAAATAAACTTGATAGTTCGATTATCGCATCGTTGTGTGAAATCGACAGAAAATTCCCTGTGATAAATTGCGCGTACGTTTCCGAGCGTCCTTTGCGATCTTCCTTCAATTTAAACGAAAATTACAGAGTACATAACATTTTCCAGTCACGATCAAAGTTACGAGAAAATTTGAAGCTTGGGAATCTTTCGACGAGATTTTGATAGAACGTACAATTTTGGTATCAAGAAAAAGAAATCGGTGTTTCAGCGATTAGGGGGATTAAGGATCGACAAAAACGAACGAGACGATCTTTTGTGGGATTTTAACCAAATGATGAAAAAATATCGTCAGATAAAGTGACGGTGAAAATCCTCGAATGTATCTGCGAGAATGCTGTGCGACATCGCTACATCAGGAAGATATATTATATCTCCACTCTCCGTCTGTGAATTTTCTACGCGTAGTGACGAACGAGAAGATGGGAGAAGACAGAATTAATGATAAAAGTGTGTGTAGAAAATCCGATGATATAAATGGTTTTATTCCTTATGACACATGACATTTAAAAGTGCCGCTGGTAATATTATATCTTCTCCGTTTAAAATTAAAAAGAACATACTTTTTACCCAAGGATTACTGAGCGATATATATTTCCTGTATTAAATGACATATTGTGTGAATCATGATTATATATACAATTTAATTAAACGGTAAGTCAACGTGCTTCATAACTTAATAACAGTTTAATGACACAATAATAATTTAAAAACACAAAAAATGAAACATATATTTATATGAAAATTAATTTAACAGATATTAAGTTTATATATTTTTAAATATGATTTAAAAGATATAATAATGTGAATATAAATCAATATCGCTGCATTTTTTTCAATATGCGTGACATCTGGAGGCAGTAGAATGGTTGAATCCTCCTAAATTATCGTTGAATCAGCCCTACCGTATACTAGAATTTCGGGATCTATTCGAGTCAAGGTTGAGCGAATAGCGAAGCAAGCTATACAATAAAATTGCATTCTTGCGGAAACATGCACTCTGTTTATCAACTCTACCACATTTCCGCGTTTATTCGGCGCGATCAAATATATTACAAGCTGCGAGAACAGCTTTTAATGCGTTAAAGCGTATCGATTTACAATCAATCGCACGCCAAGTAGACAAAGAAAAACAGACAATTCAATTAAGAAATCAATTATAAAAAGCTATTAAGTTTACTGTTAATGCGTCACGTTCTCCTTTTTCACGTTAATGAAAACGCGAGGAATTTTACTCAACTGCGACTAAGAACCAATGGCGCGATTAATTCGTTCTATATTAATATGGCACGTTAGGAGGGTTGCATAAAGGTTCTATTTAAAAGATGTATTATAAAATTTTACGCGCCTGAATAATCATGCACTTGCATTTAGATCCATTTCAATAATTGGTTTCGATGGCGTACTCTAATTGCGAGTCATTCAATGAACTTACTTTGTAATCATCTTGGTTAATTCAATATGGAATTAATATGGAATTAATACGGATACGGAATTAATTCGGATACGAAATTAATACGTTAAAATCATATCTTGTCATTATTAAGGTACAATTGAACAGTAAAGCATTATGTTCAGCTTAATTACTGACGTGAACATAATGGACTCGATTTCCTCAAAATTGAATTAGCTCACACTTTGATGAATCAAAATGAATACGAATTATTACTGGAATCCGAAAAATGAGTTAAATAGCGAGCGGTTAAATGAAATCGAATCTAACGAACGAAATGTACGCGCATGATACTGCATTGTTCAGCTGCATGCTGCTGCGAACGTATTTGAATTGAATGTAATCAAACTTAAAATGTAAGTGACCATTACGTCACCCAAATGGACGTTTAGACAGAAAAAAATATTCGTTGAACGAAAACGATTGTCCGAACATTTAAACGCAATCCTGCGCTCAATACCGATGGTGATCCGTCAGTAACGTTGGAAAGCCTCCAACCATTACGTCGTGCGTTCGTCCGCAGCGGAATGCGTTCGCGTTGCAATTGAATGTGTCAGATCAAAAATTTTTTTAGTTTAATTACGGATTTTTTTGAACAGCTAATTGAATAAAAGTGTATTAGAATAATTTTTTCATGTGAATCAAATGTCTAATTGTCAATCTGAATTTGCCTATAATGTTATATATATAATTCATTACTTATTAATTTATTACTTAATTGTGCCTTACAAATTTAGAAAAACTTTATTAAGCTTTTACTGTTCATCGCTAATCGATTTTCGCAGAGCGTGATATTGAGCACTTGTAGAGAAAAACAGAATTTCTGTCGAACAATTCTTTATGGTACTTATCACGCACGATTCGAGTATTTAACGCAATTCCGGGCAGAACACTGTCGTGGTTTATGTCAACGGCATTATCCATGACTTTGACAAGTCTTTGTCAAATGCGCAATACATGCAACCTCATCCAACAGGTTTTATCAACGTAAATTATGCGTTCCGCGAAAGAACTGGGAATTTCCGTTGGACAATCATTTCGTCTGTTGCACTCGATTCGAGCATTCCATACAATTCTGTGATCCACTGGCCTGGTCTATATCAACGATGTCACATCAACGAGTCTGGAGACTGGCCAATAATATTGCAACGTGTATTTTGTACTGATGCATTTTGCATATCGCAACCGACTGCGCTGGATTAAACAGTTTCTTGGAGCAACTGGCATCGAAGAAAGTTTTTTCTCTCAATATAATCTCGCAATCACACACACACAAGAGCAATCATGTTTGTGTTTGCAAAACTGTTGAGTAAAGCTTTGGAATGTCATCAGATACCGACAACGATCGGCGACGGCCTGTCACGATTCCGACGATCAGCATCGCCGACGACCTGGTCGAACCTGACATTCTACGATAATCAAAATTACAGTCTTGAGACAATTTTCGAGATAGAAAAGGAATCGGACAGCTTTTGCCACTCGCTCTACTTCCTTCTGGATTTCTGCCATCTATACTACATACCGTTTATCATATTGCTGGGCTTGGTGGGCAACCTGTTGTCGTGCGTGGTTTTTCTTAAGACGCACCTAAAGCTACGCAGCTCCAGTTATTATTTGGCGGCATTAGCCACCACCGATTTTAGCTTTCTCATGTCCCTGCTTCTCGTATGGCTTAACAGTACGATCGGATGGAAGGTCTTTAACAATAATGGCTGGTGCGAAACTCTGGTGTATGTCAGCGCGGTATGCAGTTCACTCAGCGTTTGGTTAATCGTCGCCTTCACCGTCGAGAGATTCATCGCCGTTCAGTATCCGCTGCATCGACCGCATATGTGCACCGTAGCGCGTGCAAAGACGATTATTCTGGTATTAACGATCCTCGCCTTAGTTAGCCATTCGTACTCCTTCGTTACCGCCGGGGTGGTGAAAAATCAGGGTGGCGACGAGATGTGCGAGCTGAAAGCCGAGTATTGGCAGACCATGCGGATCATTAGCATCATCGATAGTATAGCGAGTCTGATCGTGCCGCTCGTACTCATCATCGTGATGAATACCATGATTATGAGGAATCTCCTAAAGTTTGGCAGGCGATTCAACCAGGAGCCCGGTTACACTGCAAATTGTCCCAACAGAGAGAAATCCGACATCAATCTCAATCAAATCCCGGTAAGTTTCCTTCTTAGAGAATCTCATTTCTAAATTGCAGTTTGATGTTGTACATGCATGTAACTAATCCGTATGTGCTATTGACGATATAAGTTGTCTTTGTGCCGCTTTTCAAAGAGATTTTATTTTATAACGTTGTTTATGTCTTATATGTTGTTTTGTTGTAAATTTATTGTATATTATAATATTGTAGTATAATGATAGTTTTGTAAAGAATTTTAATTCGTTGCATACATTGATTAAAGTATTTTGTCTCTCTTTTATACTATATACTTCTATGTTTCAAAAAATCAACTGTATATTGATTTTTCCCCAAGATGTTTAAAATATTTGTACTAATGATACTATATGAATGCATTTTGTTAAAATAAATTTTTTTAATGTTGAAACTAATTTAAGATGAATATAATTAATTGTGAGCAAAGTATAAAGAAACTAGAGAGATTAATTAGTTTTTAGATTAAAAGATAACTTGAGAAAGATTAAATGTAATCAAATTTTTGCTTTATTAAAAAGAATCTAATAAATATTAAAACGATATGCAGACTTATATGTATATTGAAACTTAAAGTTTAGCAAAACGTACTTTGGGATATGTATTATATAATATTTTCTTTGCTTTAAAGCTTTTAACCCCACTTAGGTAATGACCACGCGTCCGTATATATACTGATATCTTCCACTTAGCTGATACCGTTAAGTGTTTAATGCATGTACACGATTTATTGTGACAGTTCGCACATTCAACATTATTATGTACATTAAGTTAGTTTATTGGATAACTAAATGATGTATAATTATTGTGCTTTTATCATAATTTTGGAAAATTTAACGTGTGAAATAGTATTACGAAAATAGAACTTAATTATTCAGTGCTTGCAAAATTTTACGTGACTTGCATGTCATTGTCAGAAAATAGAAGAACATATGCAGATATTATTTTTTATGATATCTTTTCCGCTGAATTCATCACTGTTGAAGTTATGGGGCCTTGGAATTCGGGATATAGCACTTGCGGTATCAGTTAGAAGAGTGTTTCTTCCCACATGTGTTGTCATAAATCTCGATAAGTAAACATTGAAATATTGGGTTCCCCGCGATCGACCATGTATGCTGTTCGCACGAGTAGAGCATCAAGGCAAGCGTATGTAATCCGAAACATCAACAAATCTGGAAATAGTTTGCACCCGCCTATGCGATTCCTTAAAGGCGTGCTGCAGTAGAAAAAAAAGGAAGAACTTGTTCACAAGTCGTTTTACAACAAAAATAAACGGGATCCGCCTCCGCTGAGAAGCAATATCAACCACTCCACCACAATTGATACATATGATATGGAATGTGTGCGAATACGAACTGTACGATAAATCGGGCAGATATTTAAATATTGCATCAGCATTCTTTAATTCACCAAACGTAAGAATTTTTTATTGTGATTCGATATTGTTGCCCCGATAAGAAGTGTGTCGAAAACCATATGCTATCAGAGAAACGTGCCACCTCCGAGTGCGGTTTGTCGACTATTTCGGACCGACGTATAAATACTCCTGCGGCTTACATAACCAACCGCCATTCATCTTTACAGATCGATGTGCGTGCATTGCCGCTTCCTGCTCGCTGTTTATAATCATTAACAGCTTGGTGTGTGTTATCGACATATTGTGAATCGCGTGGAATCTGCTTTTTGCATGCCCATTGATATCGCCATCAGTGGGTGTATAAAGAGGCGGAAAAGATTGCGACGTATATCTCCAGATATTGCTTTGCAAATTGGAGGCGTCATTTTTAATCCACGCGAGAGGAACATATCCATAAAATACGTTATCAGAAATATTTATTCGAAGATAAATTTATAGTGAGGGATATTCAGGATTTTTCTTCACCGCGAGTATATATAGATCAAACTAATACTGACATTAAATGCGTCTTTTTAAATCCTACAACTTTTGTTTGAAACATTTTTTTCTAAAATCCATAGTTTCCGAAACATCAAGCTATTAAGAGTTATATGAGACACCCTGTATAAGAAGCTCGAGTCCGCTCGAGGCCGCGCGTAAGTCTGTGCGAAGCCACGATACCTGTCTGCCTCACAAAAAAATCTATAAAAAATTCCCAAATTTTCTGCGCAACTTTGGACCGGCCTTAAAATTTTCTTAATACTCCCCAGAATATTCCCTATAATTTCAAAAAAATAGAAAATGGGGTTTTCGAGATATTCAAATTCTTGTGTATTTTTTTACTCTATTTGTTTAAAAATATTATTATAAAAATTTTGAGTAATTTTTTAAAAAATATTTTTGGATTTAAAAATATGATCAAAATAGCGTATTTTATGTTCAATGAATTTTTTTCTTAGACGTCTAATAGGCGAAAAAATTTATTGAAAATCTTGCAGTCATCATTTGCAGTCCTCATTTTGCGCAGGCTCTATTTCGGATACGCTACATTTATTATAGAAACGCTCTTACATAGGTATAGTACTCGTAAAGACCTATTAAAAAAACGAGCTGCCATCAGGGCACGTATTATGAATTTATTCGGAAACGATTCTGTTCGGAATGATAGTCACTTGTCCAATGCTTGTCTTTGTCGTTTTCTTGTAGTTTCCCTATCTTTGTCCTGTGTTTTTCGAAATCATTCCGAACGGAATCATTTCCGAATAGATTCACAGAAATAAAAAAGTTGATGTTTAACCCCTTGCGAATCGGCGTGGAATGACCCATATATATATGTAAACATGCATGACGAAAAATGTTTATAAAATTTGTTTCCCAGAAAAAATATTATGTCCGTGTGTACCTCGATCTTGATTCAATTATTATATTTTTAAAAATAATTTTTGGATATTTTTTAAATTTAATTATATATAAATTAAACTTTGTAGTTGCATAATTAAGACTGAGTTTGTACTCTTAACTCTTAATTCTGACTTTAATACTCTGTCATTAGCACTACTTGTATTTAGATTAAATTAATACCTATTGTAGCAAATATCTATACGCATTGTTCCATTGTTTGAATTTATCCATTATTAGAAACATCGTGAAATGAAAATCGTTTTAAGCGTAGAAGTTCTATATAATGACAATTTAAAAATTTATAAAAATATTTGTTTCTTGCACTTCAATTTTGACAGACAAGCATTTGTATTTTTCTTTCACTTTAATGTAAAATATGTACATAGCTTGGAATTCTCGGTATGTTCAGAAATTAATAATGCGCATTTTCGCATTCAAATCATTTTAGCATGCATAATTTAAGATTTCTTACAAATGAAACAATAAGCAGAGAAAAGTTGATCTGAAGTTGATTGAAGAATTTATGCTTCTCATTTTTCAAGCGCATTTTGTGTATGATACAAAAGGAATAAATATAAAATTATATATTATGTAATGAGTAAATACATAATAAATTAAAATGTAAAATCATATATATAAATTATACATTATATATATATATATAAATTATATATAAATATATAAATATGTATATACATACAATTTTAAAGTTTACAGTGCTATATCTCGCAAACCGATGATTGTATTGAAAAATATTTCAGATAAAAGTTGTATGGCCTAAAGGGGGACATATGATTCCGATATGAGTCATGTAGAATAATGGGATGAATCAATTGATGTGAGAAAAACACATGGTTGTTTTTAAAACAAATTATATGCAATTTGCAATATGCAATTACATATTTTTTTGAAGAGCAACCATGTGTTTTCCTCGCACCAATTGATTCATCCCATTATTCTATGCATAAAAATATTAAGCTACAGTTATCAAAAAATGAATAGTTTATAAGATATTTTACATTTTATGTCAAAATATGTCAGAATAAAATGTAAAATACCTTGTAAACTATTGATTTTTTGATAGCTTTATCTTAATACTTTTATATGCCAAATAACTAGAGGAATTATATTATATAAAGAAAATCATATGATTCCATTTAAAAAAACAAAGGTCACCTTAAAATTTCGAAAACACCTCCACTTAGAAAAAACACGTGTCCATTATAAGATGTCCCTCAACGATCGAAATCATTCAACTTTTAAGATGTCCCTCAAAGATCGAAACCATTCAACTTTTATCTGAAACTTTTTTTGTATCATCGATAGAGTTTCGAAGAAAATCGACTGTATCATTTAAAACGAAATACCTTGTATATAAATATTAAAATATAAAATTATATATATGAAAATAGAATTATTTATCACCAAGATTCAAGACGCAAATTTTGCTACAAAAGAAACTGCGAAGTCACTTTTGTATGAATATCTGTTCCATTCTTGAATTATATTTTCGAAACAACATAGAAAAATTCCCATTTGATTCTGCATATTGATTGATGGTCATTTATATATATTTTTTGCTTAACAGATTTTTTCTTAAAGAAAAAGGAAGAATATGGAGAATACATTGAAATATTAATATTTGTTTGATTATAAATTTTGGAATGTTAGAAATTCTCCATTGCTGTTAATAAACTCGTTACGCATGAGAATATTGATCTCCATGTTATGATGTTTACCTGTACGCTTCAGATCACTCAATCACATTATGAATTTCTCGATGCAATCAAGAAAAGATTGAAATTATCATCTTTCATCAGACACATTGAATTCTAGTGACTTATCACTTGAGAACAAAAGCAAATAAATTTAAAGTTACCGTTTCTTACCTGAAATTAATATTGGGAACGGAATAAAGTTCATTTTACAGCGCACATAGAGACAATTTTAAGAAGATAAACCGTCGAATTGAAATATCAAGTAAAATATTATAATGACAATTTATTTAAAGAATGTGACATGAGTGTTTAAAGTGATTATTGATTATAAAAATATTGATCTTTAGTATAACTTGATTATAAGGCCAATTTATATATCTTCTATTTGTAATATTCTATAATATCTATTATAAATTTATATATTTGTACAGTCATACATTTGGAAATAAATTCATGATTTTATTATACTTTATAAATGTGTAAAGTAGATATTTTTATATTTTCATTCCTTGTTCTTCAAAAATTTTTCTTGTAAATAATTGAAAATTTTTTTATTCACTTTGATGCATTTTCAGTACATTCTCATTTGTGATGTTAAAATAAAGTATACGGTATTTTATTTGTTTATAGATAAACAAAGATCGATTTCTTAACAATTTTATTTTTTATATCCAAAATATGTAAGAAATGCAATTCGCAAATATTAAAAAATAAATAAAGTATATAATAAATCCGTGTATATGTGTAATAAAAAATAAAATAGAGAAATTTTGCATAATTACACGATGTTAAAAGAACCAATATCATATTTTATATTATGTTTAAATATATTACTTTTCTTAAAAATTTTATAAGAATTATATTTGGCATATAACATGAATTTACGCTGTTTGATTTTTAAAAACAGCGTAAATTAATTTTTTTATTTTGTATTTTGAAATATTGGATAATAATGTAAAATATGATCCCATTCTGTGTGTATTAAGCGCATTCTATATATTCTAAATTATTGCTTGCTTATAAGTATTCTATATGAAATTGTTGCATCTCTGTTCAAAAGTACGAGTATAATATCATTTCAATTGCCAAGTCAAACAAAGAAACATTAATATAGGAAAAATCAATATCAAAAATGACAAGAGAGCATTGATCTACGAGAATCATCAACGGATGAAAGGAGGGTCGATCTAGGTCGACCAAGTCAAATGATCGTATTGTAATTGGTTGCGTAATTAGGTATATCTCGATATAGTTATAGCTTGTTATCGTTACTAATATTTGCTTTATGTAAGCAAATGTTAATTATATTTAATGTGATAGTTACAAATGCGATTGATCTTAAACGCTATAATTTAATTCCGTGCCGTGAGTAACAAACGCTGCGGAATGCGATAAACGGAGCTCGGATGTAACAATGTACTAATTACTTTATATTTAATCTCATTTGTATATCTATATATTACTATGGAGTCTTTATTCTTGTATTTGCTTTAAGTGTTGTGTCCGTGTTAAGTGTTGTGCTCTCTGCATAATACGAAAGCTTACGCGTTCTACATTATGAAACGAAACCTTACTTAAACATTAAGCAAAGTGATAAAATATAGGGTGCAATGTTCTCTTCGTATCTCTACTGCTCTACTTTATCTAGAAAAGAAACATGTTGATATTCCAAGTCACCATTTGCAACGTTGTAAAAAAGTAAAGTTATAGATATTTAAGTATTATTAAAAAAGATCCTGTTAGTAAATTTCTATTTTTTATCAAGCAAAATATGCTAATTGTAATCATTATATTGACCTTAGTGCTGTTATTTATTGATTGGCTGCTGTTATCATCTTAATAACAAGAATTGAAGATAAAAAGATGTAATGACGCAAACGCAAAATTACATATTAATTAGATTTCCAGAAAGATTCATTTTTCTATTATTAAAATGTAATCAAGTTTATATCTTCTAGAAAATGTTATTGAGAAATTTACTTAGAAATTAGGAATAGATACCAAGATGTTTTGTTTTCGAATGTGTTTTCAGTATTTACATGTTTTCGTTAGTTCTTATTTTTTAAATTTTCTTATATTAATAATACTAAAGTGCATAAATAAAATAATTTAAATTAAAATATTAAAGTATGTTAGAATAATTTAGAAATATTATAAAATTTAAAACGGATAATAATCCTTAATTTAGCTATAAAATTAAAAGACAGGGGAATAATTTATGTATTTTACATTCTTTTTTATATGAGCTTCTTTAAATAAATCTTATATTTTTTAGAGTCTTTATATTTTATAGAGAAATTGAAAGTAGGATTGAATGCATTCAGCAGATGTGGATTTTCAACATTGCCTTTTCAATATTGTCATTCTAACAAAAGACTGAAGAAAAGAGCACAGTCTACTTCGAGCAGAACCATCGTATTATTTATATCCTGGTATTCGGGACAAAATTCTGGCGATTGCACCCTTTTCATGCCTTATATATAGATTCAATCCTTAAATATATCAGCAATATTTCGGAATGTAAATATTCGAATATCCTTTTTATAAATTTATTTAATACATATGATATTTATTATACTATTGGTGTTAAACTAACAGTAGTTGAAAATATATCAAGTGCTCTTAATCAAATAAAAAAATAATTTATTTTATTTTAATCAATTAACAATCATTCTGCGGAAATATACAATCAAGGAATATCAAGTAAAAATAACAATTTTATTGATTTTATTGATGAGTGAAATTGATGCTCTTATACATATATAAAAATAATATGAGATTATATCATAATATATTTTGCTATTTTAATATTTATTTGCATATTTCAACACAATTAATGATACTTTGTATTCTTTCTCAACTATATAATATTTTTAAAATATTTCAGACTTGAAACAAAGTCGACTGTCACCTGCATCTCACTATTTTCTTTCTAAGTCTTAATTTAGCACAGATTGGTTTTTGTAGGAAAAACTTCTTAATTTATTGCCAGTTTTACAAATAATTTATTAACTGTAAGATTAATTTACTGACTATATTTATCTTTCTCCTAGTCTTAGTTTTAGAACCAGAAAAGGATTAATTTAACTAAGTCTAACAAAGGTTTAATCGACATTTGTAAAACAAAGCAGACCAGAATGTCGGTAACGACACACTTTGAAAGGAATTAATTAAATTATCTACATCGTATACCGTTACTTGCAGAAGTTTAGCTATATTATATTAAATCTTTGGCACAACTTCTTTGTAATATAATAGAATGCGTATACTATTAAACTAATTAATAATTTTATTTCTCAATACGTGCAATCGATGAAGTACTGAATCTACATTTATACTGACTATGTCTGCACTATTGCATTCTATATTCGAGCATTGGTCTCATTCTGCTCGACAGAAAAAAAGAACTGAATTTTGAGAAACGTTTTGATGCTTGCAATATCTCAGCATTATGAATGCATTTTTGGCCGTTAATCAGTTGCCGTTTTATTTAGAATGAAACGACAATAAAGGAGGGCCGGTAAATTAGCCCAAATTTTGCCTCGCGATGGAACCTAAACTAATCTTTAAAAATCCTTCCTTAGGTCCTAAGAAGTATGAAAATAACCGTTATTTATCCGAGAAGTGGTGGGAAAGTTGTGAGAATAGCTTATTAAGCTATTAGGCTTAATATTGGTTTATACATAGAAACCAACATTTTGCTCTATACCAACGTTAGGAAATTGCATCTGTGTAACAAAAAAAAAAACAATTTTTGATTTTTTTATATTTAAAAAAAATTTTTTGTGTTTTTAACTTTTTTAAATTTAAGATTTGATTTATTTACATTATTAGCGAGAAGAGCAGGAAGTTGTATAAAGAAACGTAATATACCCAGAATAGAGCGCAAGCATCCTGCCAAAATCTAGTCGTATTTCCTGTTCTTAATTCTCATCGTTTTCATCGTTAATATGTCGCGTCGTGTTTCTCTACGCGTAGCTAGCCCAAGAGCAGTAGCTCAACCCGCCAATATTAGGAATACTGCATGTGAAAAATACTAAAGCAACTTATAAATAAAACAGTGTCGGCATGTATTTGACTTGAAAAAAATGCAATTTCCTAAAGTTGGTATAGAGCAGAATGTTGGTTTCTATGTATAAACCAATATTAAGCCTAATAGCTTAATAAGCTATTCTCTCACAACTTTCCCACCACTTCTCGAATAAATAACGGTTATTTTCGTACTTCTTAGGACCTAAAGAAGGATTTTTAAAGGTTAGTTTAGATTCCATCGCGGGGCAGAATTTGGCCTAATTTACCGGTCCTCTTTTGTAAGCGTAACATTAATAAAGACAAAAAAATAACGACAATATTACATGTGATATATAGCGCATTGGAATTACAATTTGAAATTACGTAAAAAAAGTCTAACCTTTTCTCTAACAAAAATATAATAAACGCAAGAAATATATTAATCGTAAAAAAAGTCTGTTTTATATGTACAATGCAACACTCTAATTTTACAAATAAATAAAAATATCATTTAAAATTACATCATATTTATAATAATTATAAATATGGTGTAACTTTAGCATAATTATACAACATTATGAGATATAGCATCTATATATCCTGATAACATCATTTTATAAAATAAAAAAGTAGTACTTCAAATTTTTTATAATTAAACATTTATTTACGAAATGAAATTTAATTTAAAAGTTGCAGTGTCTATTACTGTGTTCTTTGTGACATAAAACGGTTTCGAGTGTTGTGATTCGGATACGTTGGATTTGCGTCAACCACAACGTGATTAATTCAAGTGTCGATAAATTAATTCTATACTAGTAGTGAGATACAACTGAGAGAATATTACGCGTTTCTATATTCAGCGTGTATAATTATTATCAACGGCATAGATCATTCGATGCGTAATTTGTATATAAACAACTTATATTTATATAAACCGTTTTAATATTAATGCAAAAATTTTGTTGCAGATACAAATTCTACAATAAATAAATGGTTGATTTTTCTGTAGAAAATGCTTGATAAAGACAAAATTTATTTTCTGTAAACTTTTAACTTTTAACACAACGTTTTTGATTACAAAATACTTTAAAATAATTAAACTTTACAAATCTTTATAATGATATCGATAACATCAAAATTTTTTCAAGTAAATTTTATTTCTTCAAAATCCTTAAAGCGTGATGATCAAAATATTCAACATTAAAAGATTAAGAGATACAAGATGTACAAATTGAGGAGAAGTCTGTATTGAATTTTTAATTTAAAAAAATCAATTTTTTTATTATTAGATTTTTCTTTGTTTTTGATATATTTAATAATTGCATAATTAGATATGTGAATGCTATTAGATATTATGATATAGGCATATGCGTTTGCGAATACAGAAATAAAGAATTTTATATGATTCTTTTATATGTATCTTCTACATGTAAATTTTATAAACATTTTTCACGTTTAAAATTTAATCTAACATAAATTATTTATATATTCAACATTTATATATTTCAATTAGCTATTTAATTTAAATTTCAATATTATAAATTAAATTATTTAAATTTACGAGGCTAGCTAATTCGCTGTTATTGAATGCGCGGATAAAAGGTGTAATAGTTTATCGAATATTGATATGATAATTTATCATATATCGATATGCATAAAATGCAACAGACAATACATACCTATTTGTGGAAATAAATGGACGCTGTACACCAAACATGTTCTCTCTTAGACTATGCATTTTGTATGAGTATACAACGCATTACAATAGAATTTATTACCATCGCGCTTTACTAATTGCTCGAAAATTCTCTACAGTATTTGGATGAGGGGCGATGGATGTATGTACATGATGTTATATCTGCTAATGAAAATAAGACTGCATATAATCATTTATGCAGATAACGTCGTATAGTAAAATTAATAATAAACTCCACGTAATATACGTAATAAATTAAGACGATTTATTACAAATTTATGTTTCTTAAAAACAGATTATGATAATTAATATAATAATCATATTTTTAAAAAATTCTGGATTATGAAAAATATCCATGATCTAAATATAAATGAAAATTTAATGTAAAAATGATTGCATCTATCAAAATGAGCAGTTTTTTGGCAGTTTTTTAGCACTACAATACACTTGCTTTTTATGAAAATGTTTATAATGAACAAAATAAACGTAAACTTTTTGTAAGATAACTTTTTCTGCGTTTTTGCCTTTGACACACACACGCACGCACACACACTCTCTCTCTCTCTCTCTCTCTCTCTCTCTCTCTAAACGTGAAAATAATTAATAAGGTCTATTTTACATATGATTTTATACTTGAAGTAAACCTTGTAAGTTATGAATATAATATACCCTTATTTTCAGCTTTATAACCATTTAGTATATATTCGCGCGCAATAAGATTCATAGATTTTCCCGCTCATAATTTCAAGTAGAAACGTTCTTCCGTTCTAAAGAATATTTTTATTCAGCACTGTGAAAATTCTAATCTTAACGTCAAATTGGAGATCACAACCGATTTTTATATTCGATTGATAATTTAATATCAATTATGTAACACGAAAATATATAAGATTGTTAATTTCGCTATGGATAAATATCTTTTATGACTACTACTGATTTTATTAGATTTAATTACTACAACTGATTTGTTATTATCTGGTCCTTAGAAACGTTTTCATCATCAGCAAGCGATAACTTATCATTCTAATATGTTATCTGAATACACAAGATGTAACAACTAGATTTCTACTCTATATCGATTAATTTGGCTTCAAATGCGCAGATGTAGTAAGGTTGCTCCACTTTGATGGTTTCGCAATTGGTCATGTTTTCTTACTATCTCAAGATTATTGTTATTGACATATGAAGTTTATCATTTACGAATTGAGTTGGATTAAAGACTAACTGAAGATACATGGATCTCACTTCAGATATATGATCATTGAATTTTTTTGAATAGATTAATAAAATATTTATTTTAAACAAGAAAACATTATGAGATTATTCAGTCATAATAAAACTAAAACGTAGTCAAATAAGAAAAAGTATTGAAGATTTTTTAAATAACATTTTAATGAGTTTTTTTACTTGTGTTTCGTTAATTAATGTATTTAAACATATTAAGTCGATTAATATTATATTGTATTGTAGACACAGGGTCGCTTTTTAATTGCAAGATATAAAGAATTAATTAAATAACTTTTTTATAGTTAAAAAACTGTAAATTCTTTATTCTTTATTCTTAATTTAACAATAGTACATTTATTTACAAAAATTTATTTTATCTGGCCAGACAAATCAAATTCTATAGCTTAATTAATAATTTTATCGCTGTTAATGCACATAATAATTGAACGTTTCACTGTTCTAGAATATATGAATAGTATCATACATATATGTATATTAATTATACAATTATTATTATAAACAACTTTTGTCCTAATTCTCTCTCTCTCTCTCTCTCTCTCTCTGTCTCTCTCTGTCTCTCTCTCTGTCACTTTATCAAGTATAATATATCGTTTGTTTATTATATTAAAAGAAATTAAAACATATATTATAACAATAAGGTATCTTATCATTTATAGGTTAGGCAATTATTTAATATCTTCTTAACATATATACGTATTACATGAATAGAAATGTATTACATAATTAGAGAAGAATGTGTATTTTATTTAACTTCAAACTTCTTACACGTGAAGAATGATACTCATACATAAAATTGCATCATCTATCATGTACGATCCTCAATTATATAATCATTAATTAAAGTAGTTCTTTTTATTATACAAATGTAGGAAATATCCTTTCATATTCGAAGAAGATAATTTATTAAACTCATCTTGAAATATACATATATTAAAATATTAAAAGATATGATTGACAGAAAAATAATTTTCTTTTTTTATTATATAAAATTCTTATTTATTACTTTGACTCTGTTTATTTCTTTTATAAATTGTCGAAGCAATATCGTATAATTTTAATTTTAATTTTCGATGTAATAATTTAAAATCATCTCGGATTATAATTGAAAATCATGATTCTGCTTTGAAACATTTTAAGCACATTTTTTATATATAGCTATTCTTTTTATATTTTAAATTAGAGTTAACTGGAAAAGATTGCCATTTCTTTCAAATACTTTACTTTTATTTCTGAAGTCATGTAATAAATTTAAATAATAAGCTATTCGTAATATTTTTTTATTCATTTAGTTAAAAAATTAACCAAATTAAATATTTAACATTAATTTATTTGTATTACACACAACATCAATAGTTTTACATATTTTAAATTTTCTTTATCTAAACATTAAAAATTTTCAATACGATTAATGTTTTTCTAAATAAACTGCAAAGGTAATACAAAATAACTCAAAATTGACATGCATTATTACTTACATAAAACTTATTTAATTTATATATAAATGAAGACAATGTGAAAAATATTGTATGTTTATATTAGTAGTACTACAATTACTGCGGTCTTTATAAAAATATTTTAAATGTAAATAAATTTGTATAGTACTTTATTTTGGAAAATAACGCTTTATTTAGAAAAATAACGATGAGTATTAAAAAAATGACTTTCCTGAAATTGGTACTCTTGATTTTTCTACATGCTTGATTGAAAAAAGGCTGGATTTTGCTATATTTCAAAACATCAACCTTAAGTACATAATTTCGTATTCGAAATGAATTAATATGCTTCATCACTGTGTTTCAACTCCATGTCCGTTTGATAAACTTTGTGCAACAGGAGCCTTCGATTTCCTCGCTCGCAACTTCAACCAGAAGCCTCCTTCTGCCATTATGATGAATGATTTCTTGTTCAATACCAAAGGAATTTCGGTTTTAACATCAGGCTCAAGATCGCAACGCCAAAGCAGATGGAACAGCATGATTTTTGCTTCCATTAGAGCGAACCTATTACCTATGCAAATTCTGGGCCCGATACCGAATGGCATATAGACCGAACTATCCACTTCGCCGTTAAGAAATCTTTCTGGCTTGAACTCTTTTGGATGCGGATAGTGCTTTGGATCGCGATGCAGAGCGAAAACTGGGAACCATATGCTATCCCCAGGCTTCAACGTGATCGGTTCGCCATCCGGAGTCGCTGGTGGCAATTCTGTCTTTTTGACACATATTCTGTCAAGGAAAGTTGTTACCGGATATAGTCTAAGAGACTCGTTTACCACGGCGTCTAAATACTTCATACGGTTGATGGCCTCGTAGGTAGGTTTGCCGTTGGTCTGTCTCACAACATCATCAATTTCCTCTCTCAATTTGCTCTGAACATCGGGGTTGACACCGACATTGTGCACCATGAAACACATGGCTGTTGATGTAGAATCGAATCCGGCAAGAAAGAATACGAACGCCTGGGCGGTCATCTCATTGATGTCGAATTCAGGTCCGCTATTTTTGTTCCTGGTCTCCATCATTAATTGAATCATGTCCGGGCGAACAATTCCTTGCTCATCCCTGGCCTTCACTGTGCTGGAAACGACATCTTTGAAAAAATTCTCTATCTCTGTACCAAACATTGTTAACTTGAAGAGGTTCGCAAGTAATGGGAAGTTTCTATGCATGAAGACCTTGAAGGATAGTATGCCGTCAAAATTCAGTGCCTTCTTGCCAAGTAGGAAGAATTCGTTGTTCGGATGCTTAAAAGAATCCACGCTGATGCCGAAGGCGCACGTGGCTACCGTGTCGTTAGAGTATCTGCTCAGTATGTCTTTTAAATTATATGTCCTGCCAGTTTTTCCGGATTGTGTTGCTACAGAATCGACGAAGTTCTCGGCGCATTGACTCATAAGTCCAAACATCATCTTCATCTTGCTGGATGTGAAACTAGGGCTAAGAAGCTTTCGCATCTCGCGCCAATGATCTCCTCGCATACCAAACAGATTTTTACCAGCTATCGGATCGAGAGTTTCGTTCACGAAGTTGCGGTGATCGCAGAAGTTGTCGAACTGCTTGATGGCGATCGTGGAGATTAGATCTCGATCACGGAGAACAAAGACCGGCGTTATAAAATCGTAAACGCCGAAGTACTTTGCGTTCCCAAAAAGGTTGTACAATCTTTGTAGATTCTCCGAATGGGACATACGTCGAAAAACAAAAGATGCCATGTTGCCAAACAATGGAATCGGTCGCTCATGCGGGATCTTCAGTCGCTCGAAGTAAGATAATTTTCTTAGAATAAAATAATATAAGCAAATACTCGCCGTCAGAATAGTTAGTAGCAAAGTAGACAGCTCCATCGCGACAGGAATTTTCAGATTAGTTATACAAGAGTAAAACGTTTCTGATTCTTGATTTGATTTTGATTGTTGGCAATTTTCGTTTCGGATCGATGCAACGATTTCCACACTTGATTGTAAATTAGTGTCAATCACACGAGAAGAAGAACCAAATAAAATTGCTAATTACATTATTATACTAGTTTTGTCAATTGTCGTTTGAGTCTAACGACAAGTTTCTGTTTGATTGAAAATGGTTAAATCGATAGATTGTCTGACGATGAGATGCTCTCACCACGGGCTAGCTTCTACGACTGACTACTGCACGTACGCCACGATAAAAATAACAGCATTGAAAGCGTAGATATGAACATTATAAAGTCACTTCGACTATCTCTTTAAGATGACAGTGCAAAAATATTCACATGCGAAGGTTATCGTCTTTTCAAATCAATTGGGTTAGAAGTCAATTTGCTTTTTATTTTAGCAATGTCATTGTCCAACATTTTTTAATAAGGCAATAGATACGATATCTTCTTCTAATAAATCATAATTTTGTGATATTCTGATCTAGCCTAATCTGATATATGAATAATAAAAGTATAATATCAGATTTTTTTGTTTCTCTTATACTTCTTTATATAATCTTATGTTTGGTGTATAAATAAAACCTTACCTTTTTTTTTATTTTATCGTAACTGATAAATGAAAAAGCAGTAATGCAACAAGTAACAAGATTAGTAATTGTTGTTATTTATATCACAAGTTATAAATTTCTTTCTTTCTGTGTACTCATTTTCGATCACACGTCTTTTTATAATAATAATGTCACAAGATTTTGAAATCGATATATCAATTACCAAGCATATCTCGAAATAAAGCCAAAATAGATAATGTAATAATAATATAAGTTAATTTTCTCTAAGTACTGTGGTATAGTATACAGGATATGGCCCACGTAAAGTGTTACAAGCTGTTATCTCTAAAAGTATGCATTATAGCAAAAAATGTTTTAGACAAAAGTTGCTTGGTTCTGAGGGGGAAAGAAGATAGGAATATTAGTTAGACCTTGGATGGCGTCGCTAAGGTCAGGACAAGACCATCTTGAATTTTTTAAATGGAATCCCTACTTTTTATTGCATATTCGTATAGTTTACCTCGAGAGCTTTTCAAAACACTAAAATAAAATATTTTTTCATTAAGTACTTTTCGAGTTATAAGGCATGAAAAATATCTCGTAAGCTTAACTTACGAGATATTAACTTTTATTAACTTTTTGATAATCATATATATTTTGATAATTACATATTGCGAATTGCATAATTTATTCATTTCATTTTTCTATGCATAACAGTATTAAGATACGATTATCAAAAAATTTATAGTTTACGAGATATTTTATATTTTATGCCGGCGGTATTGTAACTTTCAAGCCTTATGACTTGAAAAGTACTTAATAAAAAAATATTTTTTTATAGTGTTTTGAAAAGATCTCGAGGTAAGCTAGATGAATATGCAATAAAAAGTAGGGAGTTCCATTTAAAAGATTCAATGTGACCTTGTCCTGACCTTGGTGACATTACCCAAAGTCTAACTATATTCCTATCTTCTTTCCCCCTCAGAACCAAACAACTTTTATCTAAGACATTTTTTGCTATAATGTGTACTTTTAGAGATAACAGCTTGTAACACTTTACGTGGGCCACCCTGCATACCTAAATATGTAGTTTTTCGTGTATAATTATCAATGGCATAGATCATTCAATGCGTAATTTACATATAAACAATTTATATTTACTAAATAGTTTTAATATTATTGCAAAAGGTTTTTGTTACATATAAAAATTTTACAACAAAATGAATAGCTGATTTTTCTATAGGAAATGCTTGATAAAAGACAACATTTATTCTCTGTAAACTTTTAACTTGTAATACAATGTTTTCGATTGCAAGAAACTTTAAAATAATTAAACTTTACAAATCTTTATAATGTTATCGTTAATATCAAAACTTTTTAAACGAAAATTTTACTTCAGAAAAATATTTATTTTTCAAAGTGTGATTATCAAAATATTTTTTTAACATTAAAAGGTTAAGAAATACAAGATGTACAAGTTGCGGAGAAATTTGTGTATAACATTTATAGTTAATAAAAAACAAATTTTTTTATTATTAGATTTTTCTTTGTTTATGATATATTTAATAATTGCATAATTATTAGATATGTGAATACTATTAGATATTATGATATAGGCATATGCGTTTGCGTATACAGAAATAAAGAATTTTATGATTCTTATATATATATTTTCTACATGTAAATTTCATTAAACATTTTTTACGTTTAAAATTTAATCTAATATGAATTATTTATATTCAACATTTATATTTCAATTAGCTATTTAATTTAAATGTTAATATTATAAATTAAATTATTTAAATTCACGAGACTAGCTAATTTGCTGTTATTGAATGTGCAGATAGAAGGTGTGATAGTTTATCGAATATTGGTATAATAATTTATCGTGCATCAATATGCATAAAACGCATTTGCAACATATGAAATACATACCTATTTATAGAAATAAATGGACGCAGTACATCAAACATGTTCTCTTTTACAAATAGACTATGCATTTTGTATGAATATGCAACGCGTCACAATAAAATTTATTACCATTATGCTTTACTGACTGCTCGAGAATTCTTTACAGTAATTAGATGAGAGGCGATGTATGGATGTATGTATGATGTTATATATATATCTGCTAATGAAAAATTAGACTGTATATGATCATTTATATAGATAATGTCGTATAATAAAATTAATAATAAACTTTACATGTTATACATGAATTAAGACAATTTATTACAAATTTATGTTTCTTAAAAACAGAGTATGATAATTTAATATAATAATCATGTTTAAAAAATTTTTCATTACAAAATATTTATGATCTGAGCATAAATGAAAATGTAATGTAAAAATGATCTATCAAAACGATTATCACTACAATACACTTGCTTTTTATGAAAATATTTATAATAAACAAAATTAACATAAAATTTTTGTAAAATTACTTTTTTTGCGATGGTTATGCTTTTGACATACACGCGCACGTGCACTCTCTCTCTCTCTCTCTCTCTCTCTCTCTCTCTCTCTCTCTCTCTCTCTTTCTCTCTCTCAGTTTTTCTATTTTAAATGTTCAAATAAAAGAGTTATTAAACATAAAAATAATTTACAAGGTTGATTTTGCATATAATTTTACACTTGGAAGTAAATCTTGTAAGTTATGAATTTAATATGTGCCCGTATTTTCAGCTTCACAACCATTTAGTATACATTTGCGCGCAATAAGATTCATAGATTTTCCCGCTTATAATTTCAACTAGATACCTTCTTCCGTCCTAAAGAATACATTTTTATTCAGCACCATGAAAATTCTAATTTTAACGTCAAATTGGAGATCACAACCGATTTTTATATTCGATTGATAAATTAATATCAATTATGTAACACGAAAATATATAAGATTGTTAATTTCGCTATGGATAAATATCTTTTATGACTACTACTGATTTTATTAGATTTTATGACTACAACTGATTTGTTATTATCTGATCCAGAAGCTTAGAAACGTTTTCATGATCAGCAAGCGATAACTTATCATTCTGATATGTTATCTGAAAATGCACAAGATGTAACAACTAGATTTCTACTCTATATCGATTAATTTGGCTTCAAATGCGCAGATGTTGTAAGGTTGCCCCACTTTAATGGTCTCCCAATTGATCATGTTATCTTATTGTCTCAAGATTATTGTTATTGACATATGAAGTTTATCATTTGCGAATTGAGTTGGATTAAAGATTAACTGAAGATACATGGATCTCACTTTAGCTATATTATTATTGAATATTTTTAAATAGAATAACAAAATATTTATTTTAAACACGAAAACATTATAAGATTATTTAGACATAACATAACTAAAACGTAGTCAAATAAGAAAAAGTATTGAAGATTTTTCTAATAACATATTAATAAGATTTCTTAGCTTGTATTTGGCTGTTCTCGATTTTAATTGTTTCTTAGCTTGTGTTTCGTTAATTAATATATTTGATCTATAAGCATATTAAGTTGATTAATATTATATAATAATTTATATTGTATTGTAAAAATAGAATTTTTATATTTAATTGCAAGACATAAAGAAATAATTAAATAACTTATAGCTAAAGAACTGCAAATTCTTTATTTGTACTTTAACAAGAGTTTATTTGTATACAAAAATTTATTTTATCTGGTTAGACGAAGCAAATTTCTGTAGCTTAATTAACAATTTTATCGCCGTTTCAATGCACATGATAATTGAATATTTCACTGTTCTAGAATATAGTGAGTGAACACAGTATCACACATATATATTAATTATAAAATTATTATTATTATCATTTTTCTCTCAATTCTCTCTCTCTCTCTCTCTCTCTCTCTCTTTCTCTATCTTATTCTATCAGATATAATATTTTATATCGTTTATTTATTATATTAAGAAAATAACATCATATTTTAAGAATAAGGTATCTTATCACTTATATATTATATATAATCCACTATATGTTATTTCAATATATATACGTATAAGGGCGCGGTCAGACTATGCGCGTTTTACGCGAATATTCGAGCATCGTTCATCCTTGTTTATCATTTGAAAACAACAAGGATGACATGACTCAATCACGAATATTCGCGTAAAACGCACATAGTCTGGCTCCGCCCTTACACAAGTAAAAATGTATTACATAACTAGAAGAATGTGTGTATATTGTTCAACTTCACACTTCTCACGTGATTAAAGAATGATAGTCATAAAATTGCATCATCTATCATGTATTATCTATCATTGTGCATCACAATCTTCAATTATGTAATCAAAGTAGTTCTTTTTATTACACAATTGTAGAAAATATTCTTTCATATTCGAAGAAGTTAATTCATTAAACTCTTGAAATTTAAACTTTTCATATAAAACTTATCTTAAAATAGACATATCTTAAAATATTAAAAGATATGATTGAAGAAAGAATAATTTCCTTCTTTTATAAAATTCTCATTTGTTACTTTGACTTCGTTTATTTCTTTTATAGACTGTTGAAGCAATATCGTATAATTTTAGCAATATAATGATTTAAAATCTCATCTCGGATTATAATTGAAATTCATGATTCTTCTGTGAAACATTTTAAGCAGATTTTTTATAAAGCTATCGTTTTTATATTTTAAATTAGATTTAACTGGAAAAGATTGCCACTTCTTTCAAATACTTCACATATAATTATTTATGAAGTCATGTAATAAGTTTGAATAATAAGCTGTTCGTAATATTTTTTGATCTAATCAGTTTAAAAAATTAACCAAATTAAATTATTCAACATCAATTTATTTGTATTACACACAACACTAATAGTTTCGTTAGTTAGTACATTAAACATTTTTTTTTCTAGATGTTATTAAAAATTCAATAGGAATTTATGTTTCTTAAACGTAGACTACGAAGGTAATATAAAATAATGCAAAATTAAAATGCATTGTTACTTGTAAATCTTATTTGAATTATATATAAATGAAGACAAATATTGTATGAAAAATTAGAAAAATATTGTATGTTTATATTAGTAGTACACTACAATTACTGTGTTCTTTATAAGAACATTCTAAATATTGATAATTTCTTATATCACTTTATTTAGAAAAACAATAAGTAAAATAAAGCTTTTCTGAAACTTTTATTTTCAATCTTTCTACATGTTTGACTAAGAAAAAGGCTGGACTTTTGTTATATTTTGTGAAAGGTCAATTTTAAATATATAATTCCTCGTATATAATGCTCGAAATGCATTAGTATGCTTCATTACTATCCTTCAACTCCATGTCCGTCCAATAAGTTTTGTGCAACAGGAGCCTTCGATTTCCTTGCTCGCAACTTCATCCAGACGCCTCCCTCTACCATCATGGTGATTGATTTCTTCATTACCAGAGGAATTCCGGTTTTAACATCAGGCTCAAGATCGCAACGCCAAAGCAGGTGGAACAGCATGACTTTTGCTTCCATTAGAGCGAACCTATTACCTATGCAGATTCTGGGCCCGATACCGAATGGCATATAGACGGAGTGGTCCACATCGCCGTTAAGAAATCTTTCTGGAATGAACTCGTCTGGCTGCGGATAGAGCTTTGGATCTCGATGCAGAGAGAAAACTGGGAACCATATGGTATCCCCAGGCTTCAACGTGATCGGTTCGCCATCCGGAGTCGCTGGTGGCAATTCGGTTTCTTTGACGCATATTCTGTCAAGGGAGGTTGCTATCGGATGTAGTCTCATAGACTCGTTTACCACGGCGTCCAAATACTTCATATGATTGATGGCCTCGTAAGTAGGTTTGCCGTTGGTCTGCCTCAGAACATCGTCAATTTCCTCTCTCAATTTGTTCTGAACATCGGGATTGACACCGATATTGTGCACCATGAAACACATAGATGTTGATACAGAATCGAATCCGGCAAGAAAGAAAACGAACGCCTGGGCGGTCATCTCGTTGATGTCGAATTCAGGTCCGCTATTTTTGTTCCTGGTCTCCATCATCAACTGAATCATATCCGGTCGAACAATTCCTTGCTCATCCCTAGTCTTAACTGTGCTGGAAACGACATCTTTGAAAAAATTTTCTATTTTTGGTCCAAACATTCTTATCTTGAAGAGTTTTGCAAGTAGCGGGAAGTTTCTATGCATGAAAAACTTGAGAACTAGTAAAACGCTGTCAAAACTCAATGCCTTCTTGCCAAGTAGGAAGAATTCGTTGTTCGGATGCTTAAAAGAATCCACGCTGATGCCGAAGGCGCACGTGGCTACCGTGTCGTTAGTGTATCTGCTTAGTATGTCTTTTACATTATATGTCTTGCCAGTTTTTCCGGATTCCGTTGCTACATAATCGACGAAGTTCTCGGCGCATTGAGTCATAAGTCCGAACATCATCTTCATCTTGCTGGACGTGAAACTAGGGCTAAGAAGCTTTCGCATCTCGCGCCAGTGATCCCCTACCATACCAAACAGATTTTTACTAGCTATCGGATCGAGAGTTTCGTTCACAAAGTTGCGGTGATCGCAGAAGTTGTCGAACTGCTTGATGGCGATCGTGGAGATCAGATTTGGATCGCGGATAACGAAAATTGGCGTTATAAAATCGTAGAAACCGAAGTACTTTGCGTTCTCAAAGAGGTTATATAATCTTTGTACAGTCTCCTGATGGGACGCACGTTGAAAAACAAGAGGTGCCATGTTCCCAAGCAATGGAATCGGTCGCTCATACGGGATCTTCAGTCGATCGAAGTAAGATAACTTGCTTAGAATGAAATAATATAAGCAGATACTCGCCGTCACAATAGTTAGAAGCAAAGTAGACGTCTCCATCACGACAGGAATCTTCAGATTAGTTATACAAGAGTAAAAGGTTTCTGATTCTTGATTTGGTTTTGATTGTTGGCAATTTTCGTTTTGGATCGATAAAACGATTTCTACACTTGTAAATTAGTGTCAATCACAAGAAGAAGAAGCAAACAAAATTGCTAATTACATTATTATACTAGTTTTGTCAATTGTCGTTTGAGTCACTCGTCTAACGACAAGTTTTTGTTTAAGTGGAAATGGTTAAATTGATAGATTGTCTGACGATGAGACGCACGCACGCATCACGCACGAGCTTCTACGACTGACTACTGCACGTACGCCACGATGAAAATAACAGTATTGAAAGCGCAGATATGAACGCAGATCATGAAGTCACTTCGACTATCTCTTTGAGATGACATTGCAACAATATTCTTATCAACATGCAATACTTGTTGATTTTCTAAATGAATTAAATTAAAAGTCAATCTTATCTTATTTTTAATTTATTGTAGTGATAAATAAAAGAGCAATAATGCAACAAGTAATAAGATTAATGATTGTTGTTATTTTTATTATAAGTTGTAATTTTATTTGTTTCTACGTATTTGTTTTCGACTACACTTCTTATAGTGATAATGTCACAAGATTTTAAAATTGATATACCAAACATATCTAGAAATGAAACCAAAATAAAACAATGTAATAATAATGTAAGTTAATTTTCTTTTAGTTGTGTGGTATATTATATAAATATGTAGTTTTTCTTTTATAGCGTTATACATATGTATAATTCTATTTCTTTTATGTTCATTTTTATTGATTTATTATTTACTCTTTAATATTTATATTACAAAAAAAGCGCAATTATGATTATTTTTTATTTATTATTTAATTGGAGCTTATTTGTCCATAGAAATTTTTTATTCTTTATTAGATTTTTTGTTATTACTATTTTAATATACTAAAATATGTGGATTACTTTAAAAGAACTCGTTAATAATTTAATTAATCGGATATATATATATATATATATATATATAAATTAAAAACATTTGAATGTGATCTTTAGTGCAAAAATTCTCTCTTCTAAATAAAATTTTGAGAACGATAATACACACTATCATTGACTTACTATATCTTTCATGAATATATTTTTATTGGCATGTAAAACTTGTTCTTCGTTAAGTGAGTTGCGAGAGTTAAGTGAATTGAAGGTTGGACCGATGATATATGTATTATTGATGTAATATTGATTGCGTAATCTTCGAGAAAAATTTGAATTAAAGTAATGTGACTTCTTATATTAATTTGACACATATTATGTGATATCTTTAAGTATATTTATGTAACTATATATTTATTTTTTTTAACTGAAAAAGCTCAATAGAGATCAAAAGGTTCATAGAATGATTAACTGAGAAATATAAGTTTTTTAACAATCGGAAAGATTGGAATAGAACTATTTTAATTACAAATCAGGGTGAGTTTCGATTTCTATAGGATTTTGTAGAATTGAAACACGGTTAAAATTTTTATAAAATTGATATTTTTCGCAACGAGCATTTCTGTGGTACATCGGCACAATATAATAAAATTTTAACTTTGTATTTGCTGATGTGTGAAATTTCTACGAATAAATATAATTTTCATCTTATCGAAGCTTTCGAAAAATAAACAATAGTCCTAACAAGAAAAATTATCAAGGTGAATAGAGGTTCTCAATTAAGGACACAGCATTCTATCAATGGAATATGGGATAATGATAAAATGGTGATTTGAGAAATGGATGGGCACTTATGTGATGTGCTACTACAATTGGCACCCCATAGATTCCCCAAATAATCCGGTTATTACTTTACACGAATGCGGGGTATCAATAAATTGGATCCTTTTGCACGTATTAACTGAATGAATGGCTCTTTCTTGTTATATAACAATTGTGTCAAATATATATTTTCTTGTAAATAATTTTATCTATCATTATTGTCAATTTACTGAAAGTATATGAATGGATATTTGAAAAGACTAATAAAGTTATTTTAATTTAAATCAAAATTAATTTAACTAAAAATCTTTTTGTTTTAATTGCTCCTGGATTAATTGAGGAATATATAGTCATACGGTGTGCCATTTGTTTTTTCACAAATTTCTTATGAAGATTTTATATTTAATGAGCTTAAGTAAAATAATGTTATGTTACTAGTCGTTATAAATCGTGTCTTTGATGCAGTTTTATATTAAATCGAAACAAAAATCATCATTGTCTAAACGTGTTGTGAAAAAAATATAAAAAGTTTCTCTTCTTTGTTATGTAATTTGCAAGAGAATGTATGTTTATGAAACACGTTTTAAAAAGCACACTAGGCGCGCTTTATGCAAAAATTGTACATGCATGTAGCTTAGTCGCCATGCTTCGGTGAATGCATAACGCTGCACTTTGTGTATTGCTCGTTCATGTTTATTTTAGTTACTATCTCACATCCTGTGCCTATATATGATTCACAGCGTATCTATTTACATAAAACTGCACTCCATCTAAATTGTTTGTTAGGAATTTAAGATAAAGCAAAGTGTAAATGCGCGTTATACACTACTCAAAAAAAAATAGGGAACACTTTTCATACCCTAAAAATTAGGCTATTTTCAAACCGCTGCAACTCGGCGAAAAATCATCGTAGATAAAAGTTTAAAAAAGCATTTTAAAGCTTGAAGTTTCAACTATAACGAGTTATCGGTCATTTTTTGAAATTTAATTATCTTCCTTGTTCTGTGCTTTAAAAAAGAACACATTGTTTTTTTTTTTTTAAATTACGCACGTTCGACACTCTGCAGCTCGGTCAAAAAATTTCTCTCCAAAAATTCAACTCAAGTTCCATAAACTACAACATTTTACCTACAAAATGCTTTTTTAAAAATCCTCCTACGATTTTTTTTGACCGAGTCACACGATTTTGAAGCTAAACCTGTACTTTTTAAAAATGATGTCAATACTCGGCGAAAAATCATCGTAGATAAAAGTTTAAAAAAGCATTTTAAGCGCGTTAAAGGTAAAACTTCAAGCTTTAAAATGCTTTTTTAAACTTTTGTCTACAACGATTTTTCACCGAGTATTGACATCATTTCTAAAAAGTGCAGGTTTAGCTTCAAAATCGTGTAACTCGGTCAAAAAAAATCGTAGAAAGATTTTTAAAAAAGCATTTAGTAGGTAAAATGTTGTAGTTTATGGAACTTGAGTCGAATTTTTGGAGAGAAATTTTTTGATCAAGCTGCATAGTGTCAAACGTGCGTAATTTTAAAGAAAAAAACAATGTGTTCTTTTTTAAAGCACAGAACAAGGAAGATAATCAAATTTTAAAAAATGACCAATAACTCGTTAAAGTTGAAACTTCAAGTTTTAAAATGCTTTTTTAAACTTTTATTTACGATGATTTTTCGCCGAGTTGCAGCGGTTTGAAAATAGCCTAATTTTTATGGTATGAAAAGTGTTCCCTATTTTTTTTTGAGTAGTGTATTACAAGAATCGTAATTCAGTCAGTTTTGAAAAAGTATATAATCGTAAACTATTCTGTAATATTTGTTGATAAAATAAACTAGATTATATGTGGTGTTTTATTAAAAAGGTATAATTTTATAGAATTTCTTTTTTAACGCTATTTATTTAAAAAAAGATGTAAGAAGTTAGATTCACCCTACTCTTCCGTAAACTGTATCTACAATCTTTTATAATATTATTAATACGCACATGTTCTTTTAACGAAAGGATAACTACTAATATGACATTCACGCTCTTTTTATGTAAAATTTTTAATTAGAACTGTTTTATTATTTTTGGAGCATAGATAAAGTAGATGATATTGTTTTTAAACGTATAATATAAATAATGTTAATATTGCTTATGTGTGTGTGAGCAAAATACATTAAGGAGAATGGCAAAACAGATATTTGCGATAATGTATTATATAACTCATGACTGGCATATCTGGAGAAGATGATATTGAAAAGATAATGTCATTTATATCTAATGTCATTCATATTAAATGTTTCTGATAACTGATAATTGATGAACAAGATGAAGAAGTAACACGTTACTTTCCAACTCTGTATATGAATATATATGCATACATACACTGTAAATCCAAGCGTGTTATTTTTACACGCATAAACATCTAAAAATGACACATTTGACTGAAGCTCTTTCTACATGTTTCTTGCCATTTTAGATTACGTCATTTAACGCGTTTAATCGTATTAAATTAAAAATTAATACGTTCAATCGTGTTAAATGACATGATTTAAAACGGCAAGAAATGTTTAAGAAGAGCTTCAGCTAAATAACACGCTTGGATTTGCAGTGTACATCTATAAAAAGAGATGTTGCTAGAATTGTTTGTAAACGTTTTACGAAACCTTTTATAAGCCTCTACAAACTAAAAAATTTATAATTAATCCAAATTTTATATAACATTTTTCTTGAGTAATTATATTTTTAAGTTGTAACAAAATGTACAATGTACAAATAAGATTTATATAC
>NJRP01000103.1:36258-59239 GCA_003063835.1 Aphaenogaster floridana | reverse complement strand
TATTAAATGTTTCTGATAACTGATAATTGATGAACAAGATGAAGAAGTAACACGTTACTTTCCAACTCTGTATATGAATATATATGCATACATACACTGTAAATCCAAGCGTGTTATTTTTACACGCATAAACATCTAAAAATGACACATTTGACTGAAGCTCTTTCTACATGTTTCTTGCCATTTTAGATTACGTCATTTAACGCGTTTAATCGTATTAAATTAAAAATTAATACGTTCAATCGTGTTAAATGACATGATTTAAAACGGCAAGAAATGTTTAAGAAGAGCTTCAGCTAAATAACACGCTTGGATTTGCAGTGTACATCTATAAAAAGAGATGTTGCTAGAATTGTTTGTAAACGTTTTACGAAACCTTTTATAAGCCTCTACAAACTAAAAAATTTATAATTAATCCAAATTTTATATAACATTTTTCTTGAGTAATTATATTTTTAAGTTGTAACAAAATGTACAATGTACAAATAAGATTTATATACAAAATATTATATATATATAAATATTTATTATATTAATGATGCAATAAATAAAATTAATTACTTCATTGATGCTATCTTGTTTCGTTTAGAATGATAATAGTCTTATTACGCGCGTATCGCTGCTTCTGAAAACTACGCGACAAATGCCTCATTTCAACGTAATATTCTCGTACGTGGCCAATGTTCACGCATGAATGGATTAGCAGCATAGCGAATCAGATGGGGATCGACAGGTTTTATCAATATTAGGGTGAAGACAGTACTTTACAAAACCATTTTCAGAGTGCCAATAGCAGCAATAACGGTGGCGGTGGAAATATGAACCTAGTTTCGCTCGTGGGTACGAATGGAACGCGAAGACCACCCTCCCAGCAATCATCGTTTCACTCGTCTAAGAATCATTCCCGGCATCAATCTGCATCTGCTCCGCCGTCGACACCGCGGAACGTCTGTCAGATGACTGAAATAGAAGCTCCGTGTATACGTAAGTTGGTCTATTGCGACGTGAGATTGAGCCTCTTGGAAATCTCTCGTATAGTGTACCTTATAAGATAAGAATCGCGCGCTTTCTCGATAAGAAATTGTAATCTTTGTCAATATTTTCTTTGTGGAATTCAAGACGATTTTTTCACAAAGCGATTTTCTCTTGATGGCGTAATTAAATATCGTCTTTTGTACGATATTTATAGCGACGCTGTTATTAGACGGTTTTCACAATTATTAAAATCATAAAATGAATAATTAATAAAAGTTTTAAATATTAATGATGATAAAAAACCGGAAGATATATCTCATAACACTTTTAAGTTTTATATTTAGCAAAGTAAAAAGACACGTTTCTATCAAGCTACAAAATAAGCTTCTTTCTTTTATGCCTTTGAGTAGACGCAAAGTTACATAAAATCTGTTTTTTACTTTGCAGACGTTAGGTCATCTTGTCGGAATCTCGGATCGACTAGATTCAATCAAGAGAGCATCACTAAAATGCTCGTGCTTATTAGCACGGTCTTCATATTGCTTAATCTACCGAGGTGAGCATCTTCGTTATATCATTTCTATTCTTTACTCTTTTTTTCTAATTTCTTTCTTTTTCTACAGTCCGTTCCGGATTTTTATTTATAAATTTCATGTGCTTATGACATTTGCTAAATTGGATATCTTTTTATAGTTCCTAAATATGTACAAATAATTGAATTTGTGTATATATATATAATCGGATTAGATTATGTTATACACATTGTCTCTGTAATACATGCTAACGTGTTAAAGCGTTACAGAACATTTAATCATTACGAAAATATTTTCAAAATATTATGGAAACGTCATACATAAACTGTTGCATTACTCAAATAATTTAATTCCAAATAATATAGTTTATATATATGAAGATAGAAATGCATTTGAGCTCTTAGTTTAATGTGTTCAAATAAATTTATGTAATTTATGGCAGAATTTCATTATGTTACTTATTATTTAATATTTATTATATAAAAGTAATACTGAAAAAACAAAGTGTTAGAGATAATGTTCTACGTGAACATTTGCGCTTTTTTATAAAATTTAAATTTTTTCTCAAGTTATGATAAATAAAGAAAAGATGAATCTTGTAACGATATTATTCATTCCCAACAAGCTGTAAAATTCTACGTTCTTTTTTTCCAAAAAGACAAATTGTGAAGTAGATGTAAATTGCAGTTTACGGTGGAAATGAAACGGTTAATATTTCTTGATAAAATCGAATTTGCACGGAAATTGCTTTATGTGAGTCGAGTTCTCGCTCTGTTTCAGCTACGTGATTCGCCTATGCGTGTTCTTCTTTGCTCTGGCAAATAAAGATACACCGGAGACACTCTGGTGTCTTCAGCAGTTCTTCATGCTGCTCTATTATACAAACTTCAGCATCAATTTCCTCCTGTACGCAATGTGTGGCATCACGTTCCGTCGATGTCTGGAGCAGATACTGCGCAGGATCCTGAAGAGTATGACTCGATATCACTGCAGCCCACAGAGGTACATATAGCTTGCATTCCATTTTTGTTGAAAATCCGACGGAGATCAAACTAAATCGTTGATTAATGGTGGCCATTAGGGAATCGGTAAGCCCGTGAAACATCAACGCTTCTTGGCCGATGATTTCCCTTTATCCGTATCTGATTTCAACCGAGATTTTAGCCCAAATTGTCGAGGCTTTTGTGGGCGGGATAAATCCAAGGATAAATCCAAGATGATCCTGTTTGCCTGAATTGCCTTGAAAGGGCGCACCATTTCGCCAGAAGCGTTACGCATCTGTGACTTTAAGTTCGATGTCGACAGCAAGATGACGGTTTGATAAAAGATTTGTCAGGAAATAAGAAAATGTTGCTATAAAACTCGGAACGATATAAATACTTGACTGAGAGGATTCACGAATCCTGCATGCAGTTATATAATAGATTCATAGTTGCTGTGTGTGAATAACAGATTCAGTGGTTATGTTTGTGAAAATCCATTTCTATTTATTCTTGTAAAAGTTCAAAGATATAAAAAGGTAATAAAATATTTATGAATCGCTTTGAAATATTTATAATTGTGTGTTAAATTTTTAATTTTGTTAGATATTTTTTTTTCTTTTTTAGAATTCAATAATACACTGTAAAGAACAGATAAATTTAATTTTCATTTTTGGATTTTCGCTTTAACTGCATTTGCAGTCTCTGACTGTCGAATCAGTAATGATAATGACCAATGTTCTGTTTTCACGTCGTGTGCTTTTTACTTGAAAGAGAGAGAGAGAGAGAGAGAGAGAGAGAGAGAGAGCGCATGAAATATTCATATATTCATAGAATCAGTTCTACGTGGATATAAATTATTAATGTAAGAGAATTATCATTAGTAATCAACGAATGTGGCAATTATTCTCAAATTATGGGACCTAATTTAAAGATGATCGCGGAATCCGTTATACATATAAGCTTTTTATCTTTTCAAGAAGTAAAAAGAATATAAGATAATTTATTTTTACAATATAGGTAGTAAAACAAATGTATGAATTTTCAAGCATTAATGCATTTCTTCACTGAATTATATTGATTCTGTCATTTTTTGATACGATAACATTATTAAGGTATATTTGAGGTTTCTTATTGAAGTGAAAAAGCATGATCAAATTTCGGAAGTTTTCTATTCAATCTTATTTCAAATGACGAACTAAGATTACAATGATGACAAAATAATGTTTAACTTTCTTCAATGTAAACATTAACAGAAAATTAAAATTTATTTTAGACAGATTACACAGTAAAAGTTTGTAAGTCGATACTTTCCAAAGGTGCTGTTATAAAAAGCAGCTACTTGGGAAAGATTGGGAAAGTTGGGAAAGATTTTGCTATTTTTTCTAATGTTTTATAAGAAAAATCTGCGCGGTGGTAAAATTTAACACATTAAACTAATTTACTATGAGAATAGCTAATTAAAGCTTGATGTAACGAAAAAAAGAAACGCTGCCAAAAAGGCTGATATTTTTTATCGAGAGAAAAACCATTGACCATAAGTTGCACACAGTTGTTATTGGTATGTTACTTAAATAAGAAAGAAATCGAGTTGACACGTCCCTTTCGCGTAGATTTTACTTTTTGCGCAATTAGGACAGAGATCGATTGACCGGCGGCAGCTCGTCTGGGGAAATCACCGGAAAAAAATTTTTTTGGTGTTTCACCCATAACACCTGGAAAAGGATATTCTTTTGGGACCATGCAATTCCACCTAAAATCCCGAATAAACCATTTTTCTGTGAATTTTCTTTTACGGATTTGTGCCTCATGCAGTAATAATGAACAGAGTACCATTAATTCAGAATTCTTGTAGCTTCGCACGTAACGTATGATCGTTATACGTAAAATATAAAATTATCTACTTCACGTATAATAAATTTTTACGTATAATTCATTTTTTAAAAAACAAAAATTAATAGGAAAGGGCTAATGGGAGTCAGCGCAGAAAACATAGCGCAGTAAAACTGTTAAGCAGATTTAATACATCTTAAAGGCGATTAAACAAAGTCTCCAATGTAACAATTTTTAACTTAAACGATTCATTTTTTAAATAAAATAATTGTATACTTTTTATTAGTATATACGGATGTTAACAATAATCTGTTTTTAAGTGTTTTCATAAACTTCTTACTAAATTTATATGACAATTGTTTATATAAAGTAGTTTTGTTACTTTTTACCATGTGTATGAGAAGCAACTGAGGAATGAAAATTTATTAAAATATTATATGCATTTATAGAGAAGCAACAGAAGGAGCATATCAAGCAAAGGTATCAGTTTAATGATTCGTGAATATATGGACGACATCAATAAGAAATATTATAATTTAAATGAACGCATGGACATGAAATTTTATTTTTTAATGATATATTTTTTATTGCTATTTAGTTACCTTTTAGCAAAAGCTTTATCAAAGAAGCTTTTGCAGTTATAATATCTTTCAATAGTGCCGTTGATACAAATACCTACACGTGTCTGGCGTATCTTTTATGCGCTCTTTTTACGCAAATAAATCCATACACGTGCCGTTTCATGAAAAATGTAATAGAATGACGTGGATAATATACAGACTTTCTTATACACGTGATTTGTGAATTAAAGTTATGTTACAAATGTATAATCATGAAACGCTATATACAAATTAATTCATTGGCTGTTCAACTTTGTAAAAAATCTTTTTTGTACATTAAATGCATTGCATCTTTTGTTACGTATAAAACATATAGTAATGCATATAAGCATTATAGAGCACACGTATCATAAATTGCTAATCAACTTTATATAATATCTGAGAAACATTTTATTTTAAAATTTAATAATTATTTACGTTCATGTACGTTGCGTAACATGTTATTAGAATGCAGCAAAGATCCATTAAAAAGTGATTCTAAAAGTCAAAATATGGATGAATCAATTCTATATTGTGACGTTACATCGTTGCTATCAAGAAAATGACTTTAACAGTCACTAAATATCATACCATAGACACATACACGTATGTACACACGCCACATATGAATGTATATCAATATTCTGTATATCAGTAAACAATTATATATTGAATAATTTATAATGGAATATGTAATGTGTAAATATAAACAGATATTCTATAAATCTCTGTATCTTTTTTATAAAAATATTATCAATCGTGTTCGTGCTCCATGTTTGTTACTTATAGAACGTAAACATTTTAAAAATAAGAATAGAGTTTAAGATAATAATGAAAAATCCATAAAGTACAACATATACAGGATGTTTCCGGAAAGTGGCGACAAACTTAAAAGGATGATAGATCTGGTTAAAGTAAACAACTTTTGTTAAGTAATTCGTGTCTAGCGATGTTTCCTTAAGGCGCTAGGCCTCAATTTTTAGCCTTGTTGAATGTTATTTAATTTTTATAAGGTTTGATTAGAAGAAAAATTATGTTTTTGTATGTATACGACCCCTGTCGACACTCAAAATGAGCTTATTAACAGAATAATGAACACATATGACGTGATCCATATCACCTCGAATTTTCCAGAAAGCATCGGAGAGAATCAATGCACCATAGATATAATATTTGTAATGAGGCTGAAAGGCGCCATTTTGAAGTTATTGGAATAAAAAAATTAAACAAAATTCAAATACACGATTTTAAAAAATTTTAATTTAACCTTATAGAAATTAAGTAACATTTAATAAGGCTAAAAACTGATGCCTAGCGTATTAAAGAGACGTTGCCAGACACGAGTTACTTAACAAAAGTTGTTTGATCTATCTCCCTTTTAAGTTTGTTGCCACTTTCTAGAAATATCCTGTATATACATATACACGATACATGTCGTTAACGTGTTGTGCATTCCTGTATATAGTATATTGCATATGTTTAAGAAAAAAATACGTATTAAACATACATGTATATATGTATGTATCTATATGTGTGTTGCGTGCATATGTATCTTAAAAAGATAATGGCATAAATTGCCAAGCAAATGGAATCTCACTATGACTATGCATTTTATTATCACATGCGGTTATAGTGCGGTTAATAGGTATAATTATATTATCCGTTTAAGTATATTGTTTTGTTTATTTAAATTTAATAAAAAATTGAAGGGCTGTAAATAAAAATTATTTCTGTGTAGTAAATTTCTAAGTATACTTTGTGGATTTAATTTTATATATATATATATATATATATAATATATGATATATTATACTTATCTATTGAGAAATCTTGTAAAATTAGCTTTTATGGTTCTAAACTTATTTATAATTTCTCTAAATTAATCCAAACAAATAATAATATGACAAATTTAAATGAGTCTTACACCGGCGCTATGTAGCATTTATATATATGTATAATATATATTTTATATAATGTATCATATATTTGTGTATATTATTCTCTTAACAATATATTGCTTATTTATATGTTATGTAAATAAATTAATGTTGTTTTTCGAAAAGACTTGAAAATAATAGTATTGTTATTGTGTTTCCTACTCCAGATATTGAAAATTAATATTTTGCCCCATTTTCTTTGCAAAAATAAGCTGCTCATATACATATATATAAATCATTTTTTTCTATCTTTTTTAAGAGAGTATAGCTAATTTGCATAATATGAGTATTATATTTTTAATATTATTTTTTATCTATATCACAGTAAAAGGACGTATATGTATGTTAATCTTTTTTCAGATTTTATGTTTTATGTATATTATATATTATGAGAAAATTTATACAATGAGAAAATGCAAGGAATATGCAATACTGGCAAATATATTAATTTACCTAAAAGAAATACTGCAATATGGTGTACATTGCAGCAATCACCACTGATAACATTCTCTGAGATTTTGCGTCATAGTATAATAAAGTTTTTTATAACAGTGTATTAAATAATAACAAGAATCGTGTTTCTATATTTAATATAATTTATATAATATAATTTAAGATAATATAAAAACTGTTTTCATTTATTATATAAAAAAGGCAATATCAAATTCATATAATTTCTAATTGAAGAAATTTTAATTTTACAATAAATAAATAAATAATTAATAATTTGACATATCCAATGCAAAAAACTTGGCGTTGTAGAAAGTTATATTACTTGCAAAAGAGAATTTATAGTCCATTTATTTATCACATGCAAGAAATTATTTAATAATCTCATATTGATTAAAACGTTTCAAAAGAAGATAATAATCTTTTTAGATTCTATATATTTCTGCCATGATACTTTGCAAGAAAATCGTTTTTATTTTAATATTAAAATAGATTGTTTCTTTCTACTGAAATATAGTTATATATATAAATATTTCTTATATATGAAAATAATATATATATTTCTTTAAATAATGTGAATTTGCAAACATCTGTCTTTTCTCATATAAATTGTGTTATTATTGTTGTTATTGAAAAAATTGAAGTTATATGAGTATCAGAAGACAACAAAACTATAAAGCTCGAACTTTAGAATTGTCCTCTATCCTAATATTCTATAAAAATTAAACACTGTTTATTCGAATATCTTTCCATGTTTAAATAATCTAAAGTGTTTAAATCTTAAATTAGATTTAATTAAAATTTTAAGACTTGTAATATTAAAGCCACTTATAGATCTTTGAGAGATTCTTCAAAATGATAAAATTATTTAATCTGATCGGACTTATAGATTGCTCTAATTACAACTTGAAATAAAATTGTACGATGGTCGCGGAATAATAACTCAGCCAAGGAAGAAAGCTTCTCATCTTGAGATAGCCACTGGGATAACAGAGAAATGTCTATTTCGTACATTGCTCGTCACTTACCTGAGTCTTTCCCGAACCAGTTGGACCGACCAGCATTAATCCGTTACGC
This sequence comes from Aphaenogaster floridana, assembly GCA_003063835.1. Taxonomy (NCBI): domain Eukaryota; kingdom Metazoa; phylum Arthropoda; class Insecta; order Hymenoptera; family Formicidae; genus Aphaenogaster; species Aphaenogaster floridana. Next base: position 50,855 of record NJRP01000103.1, on the reverse strand, counting down.
GTCAATATAGTTTCGTACAGCTGCACTATCTTTCTCACGAAGTCTGTAATTAGAATTACAGCTTCAATAGATTCTACGAAGCATGGTCGGATGAGTTGCGGAAGCTGTGAATGCCGGTATCGATCCAATACGCGTCATCACATTTAGCGTGCGCTTTCAAATTGGATGTTTTAGTGCGAAGACACGTTTCGTACATTGCGTTTATTTTCATGATTTCCATAATTTCGTAAAGTATAGATATTAACGCTCTCTCTTGTGCGATAAGAGGATACAGGATACAGAATAATTGTCACAAAGACCGTCAATAAAAGTTCATTCTTACTTTGCAATAAAAATTCATTGCTCTTTTTTTTTTTATATGTATATTTTTAACACATAATTTAACACATTATTAAAAAATATGTATACATTAACATAAAATGAAGCAGTTTGTATATATATATATATATATAATAGTGATTATTGCTATATTATTCAATATATATATATAAACATACAATCTACTCAACCTTAAAAATAAATATATAATCCAAACAATTTTATGGAAATTTGTTTAAAATTTTATTTATAAGTGTAAATTTAAATCTTTAAATTTTATTTAATGTGTATAATGCAAAGTAAAACTAAATTATTTATACTTAAATTATTTATATTTTAAAATTAGTATGATATAAATATAATAAATTTTATTTGTGTATGTCATTTATATTACAAATTAATGATAGTAACCTGTTTTTATTAAATTTAATATTTATTTGCGAATGACATAAACAGATAAGAAAAAAAGAGAATTAAGAAACCTTTTTATAAAAAATTTCCCAATATCAATCTCAAATTGACAAACGTTGTTTCACTTATTTTTCCGCAATATAAAAGAGAGAGAAAAAGAGAGAGATTTTTTCTGTAATTAAATTTTTAGAGCACATAAATCTGTAATTAGTTTCTGTATTTATGTTAATTTAATTGTATAGTTGTAATATAATCACTATATAATATGAACCATCTGCTACATATCAGAAAATATTTCCCTAAAATATTCAATACATTATACATAACTCTGCATGTAATAAATTACATCTATTATAAAATGTTTTTATATTTGCATATTATTAAATATATATTGATAAAAGAATAAGACTGAATATTATTATCGTGTGCTTATTAAAATATGTCGGTGTTAAATTAAACTTTTTATGAATGTAGAAAGAAGAGACAAATAATCTTATGACCGCAAAAGAGAGAGCGACTATTGCAGCCTAACAAACAACTTGTCAAAAGTACATTTTTTTAAAGCACAAGCTAAACAAAGCAACAAAAAGCTAAATTAATTTGTGCACTTAAAGACGTATGTATTTTAATTAAACGTCAGTGAAGCATGTTCACATATTTCGTGTTATATGCGTCATTTTACTCGTTCGACCGCGAATGCTTGCTGCTGTGGAATATAATACAGATTTGCAAATATGCAAATTTTAAATTTAATTTTGTTTCTAGGCATTTTTTCAATGTACTTCAATCGTGTCTTTGAACAGCATCACAACAATACTTTCAAAGTTTATTTACAGTTTGATTCACTGCAAGTTATATTCCATAAATTAAACTGTCAGGATTGTTATATGTAATGAAAATATTTAAATATATATATATAAATAAATTCTATTTACGATGAATTAACCTGGACGTAAATGAACTTTGAAAATTAGAATTTGTCTTCTTTATATACATAAAGTATTTATTTTTTTGGAGTCATTCAAGATTATATATTTTTTTCAATATATCTTACAATCTTTCGTTTCTTTGTTTTTCTATATAAAAATATTAAAAATATTTATAAACTAATTTTGTTTAGATTTTTTATATCGAGATCTAGTAATATAATATATTCGAGTATGAAAACGCACGTTAAATGTAGATTATAAAAAGAACTAAACTCACCATCGACGTCTTCTAAACCCATTTGCCTAATAGATCTGTGAATGCCTGCTTCTAGGATTCCATAATTCACTGGTTTCCCAACGAGTCCCGGGAAGAGGTCCGATACAATGCCTAAAAAAAGAGATGTGATGAACGACTCGTTAGTTCTTTTTTATGGATGGAGAAAAGCATAAATTATATAGGTAGACAAAAATTCGTTTGCTTAACAAATTATCCAAAAGGCAAAATTAATTAAATTTGTATGTGTACCTACATATATACGTACATGTATATGTACATATGAGGATGAGTCAATATTTATCCGCACTCTATTTTTTAAATTTATTATAACTCTATTGTTATAATAAATCATAAATTTATTATAACAATAAAGAATTTACAAATACGTACATAATTTTTTCACATAATCTCCTTGCTTTTCAACGCACTTAGTCCAGCGTTGCATCAGAGTGTTTGTTCTAAAAAAAAAGTTTTCGGTTTTGTTGTCAGCCACGCATGCACCATATCTTTTACGTATTGATCCGAAGAAAACCGGCGACTTCTTACAGCTTCTTATAACATTAAAACCCCTTTCGACAATAAGCCTCGCTCTTTCAGATTACCATTCCTTTGGTCTACTAAAAGAAGCTCTAAGAAGTCATTAATTTCCTTCGTGACCAACATGTGAAAGATGTGGTGCATGCATGGCTGACCATGCAACCGAAAACTTTTTTCTGAGGACATAAACAATCTTGTGCAACGCTGGACTAAATGTGTTGAAAAGCAAGGGAATTATGTGGAAAAATGATGTATTTGTAAGTTCTCCATTGTAGTTATAATAAATTTAAAAAATAGAGTGCGGATAAATATTGACTCACCCTCGTATTTATCCACATACATATATATTGTATAAGAGAGCTATTTGAAATTTGAAGATAAATATTTTTATTTAAAAGAATTATTTTTGTATTATTCAGAATTCTAGAAATAAAAATTAACTTACCGTTAAACAATTTCAAGTCGTCCTTCAAAAATTTGGGAACATTTATATTTCTCAAGGCACACAGGCAAATTTGATCCTCTTCAAGATCTTTCTGCTCTCTTTTTAAATTGCCAGCAGCCGCAATAACAGTCTTTATTGCACGCATACCAAAGTCGTAATGATCCTGCCATATAATATATATTTTAATATGTTTTAAAGATATAAAATAATAAAGAAATATTTTTTGTGACATAAATTAACTATATCATTTTAACATTTAACTTGTGATAAGTTAACACAGTTGTATAAAAAACAGTAGTATTTATATTATTATTACAGTAGTATTTATATTATTGAAATGTATATTCTATTATTCTTGTCCGAAAAAAAGAAGGAAAGAAAAAAAAGGAGAAAAATAATAATACTTGTGTGCTTAGTTGTTCTGAGCTCAGCTTAAAAGTTGTCGTGATTTTTTTGGCAAGGTTTCCGGCATCCATAAAGCCATACGAGAACAAAGATATTTCAGCTATAAGAGCATAATTTGGCACCATCATAGCCACTGGTCGAAAAAGTGCCTTCAAGTTGTCAGGTAACTCCGTTCGACCGGCATAACCAGGATTCATAGTAATGAATACAGCGCAGGACTGTTTCAAGGTAAGTTCGACTCCTTCAAAAAGAAATCTGCGAATTTATGCGAATTTTACACGTCAAACCAATCAGAGAAATTATGGCACTGGAATAAACATGATACAATTATATATATTTTAAAATTAATAATAGTTATCTTTTTAAGTTTTTTAAATTATATTCCATTATATTTATTATTTTTATTATTGCACAAAAAATGTTACTTGTGTTTTTTATTATTATTCGATTATTATTCATATATTAATAAGAGTAGTGTATAAACAAATACTATTATTAACTGTAAATCGTGATATATAAAAAGAGAATATTTAATTGTATTAACAAGATTCAGGTGAAGTAACAAGATTCGAACTACTCGTATAGTGTTAATATACTATTGTTCAATTTAAAATTCACAGAGCATTAATTAAATTTGACACTTCATACATATTACAACTTCGAACTGTATATACAATATGTATTGATGTATGTGGATACATAGTGTGGATACATACATCAATATACACACATATAATAGACACGGTAAAATGAAGATGAGAAAAATATGAATTTTAATGAATTTACGAATTTATTTTTTAGAAGATTTTAAAAGATTTTAAAATGAATAAATTATTTGTCTTGCTTTCGCATAAAATGGCTTTATAATTAAATAACATTTAAACTGCTTGGATTCTAATGTTAATGTCTCTAAAATTACATGACAATATAATGTTTTCCTGAAAGAAGGCTTTGTCAAAACCATTCTATTATCAATTCCTAAATTGTTTTCATCATTCTACATCGAGCTTTCGATTTACTTACTTGCTCGCTCGTATCTGTTGTGCTTTTTGAATAGTCATGATTTGCTGCGCTACGACGGATAATACCTCAATATCAATTCGATTGAATTCATCGAAGCATGCCCATGCACCGGTGCTGTACAATATCGCAAAGGGTTTGTTCTTAATCAAGTGATTATTACTGAAATTAATTGACTTACGGACTTACGCAACTTGCATTATAATAATTAGTTGATAGTTAACTGATATAAAATATTCATAGTTTACCTAGAGAGTCCCTTAAAAAATTTGCCCATAGATCGAAAGTTTAATTGATCGGAACAATTAAAAACCACGCATTGAATCGCGAATGCTTTCGCGAGATCTTTTGTAGTTTCCGTTTTGCCAGTGCCTGCCGGACCAGCTGGTGCACCACCAAATTTCAAATGCAATGCACTGATAAGAGTAAGGTAGCAGCGATCAGTTAATGGTGTAATTACCAATCTTCCATTGTTACCTAAGTATTCGTATCTACGAAGGACATAAAAAATATAATAATTTGAATAATATAGAATTTGTTAGAGACATATTTCCATTGAAGCCAAACTTTTGAGTTAAAATCAACAAAGAATTATGAGCAATATGAAGATATTAATTAATTAGAAGGTCAATTATAAATGGAATTATAAATTGATTGATACATCCTTGTAGCCGCAGCGAAGGTATAAAGGAGGACTTCTGTGAGAGAATCACAGGTAGCTATATTAACGTGCAATATATAATTAAATATATTTTAAACGGTAAAAATATATTTAATTTATGAAGAAGCTTTTTAATACTGTGAAAAATACTTGAGAAGGAAGAGATTAAATTCACAACTCAATAAAAATTCGAAAACATAAAATGTCAATTTATATTAAAAATTAATAATACAAGTGACTGTTGTAAATATAAGTTCTTGCGTGACTTTAAAATAACAAATAGGCGTAAAACAAAACTATACAATTAAATTTATTCACAATTACTTTTTTCGAGGAAGATTTTAACTTGAACTTGATATTCTTGTTTTCTCATATACCTATTGAAAACTTTAAGGCAGACCAATTTAGAAACTAAGAGTAGAATGCTTAAGAATTCATATTTTGTATGGCTAATTTAATATATTTAATATAGATAATATGGCTTCACACACAAGAAGAAACTTTAGTAATAAGACGCTATTTTCTAGGAAATTCCTATGAGAGCTTGCTGCAATGCTCCTTTTATCCGAAATAAGCTTCAAAGTGGTACTAAAATTGAATTTAGGAGTGCAATTAGAGTGTCATCAGCTTCGTAGGGTCAACGAGCAGTTGTTAAAGCGAGAACAGAGTCCCTTTGCTAACATAGAAGAGGTAAACAGTTTTGGACAGGCGCATAAGTTTTAATATGCTTAAAAACTTTATTATTTCGTTAGTTACGTACTTGCTTCTATGCAATAATTCAATGCATTACATACTGTTATAAGACTTCTATAAAATTCAGTGAGAAAGTTAATAAATTTAATAAGCTTAAATTAATACTCTTAGATTTTGGAAATAATGGATTAAAGTATTATTCTATTGAATTCTTTAATCAAATTTAACTTATTTTTGCTAAATTCAGTTATAGACAAAATTGATTAACAATTTGTGTCTCTTTTCTTGATAATTTTGATAACAAAATATACAATAAACTTACTCATATGGAAATTCAGCATTTAATGCGCGAATCTTCAAATCTTTGTTATCAACCCAATAATATCGTAATTGAGAAATCCAATCAAAATCGTGGATATTGGTTACTCTTTCTTGGATCAATTTATGCAAAACATCCTTAGCGTGAATTTCAATTGTGATTACAGCCTCCAGCATCAATCTTTGTACCTCTGTTTGCGAACCACGTATTAATTTTCGCAACTCTTCAAGCTATAAAATATGACTCAATCGTATACTGATTGTTTACAAGTTACTTTTCACTTATTAGAGAAGGTAATAATGTTAAACTTTCTTTATGATGTACACAGTAAATGAATATATATACGCAGCTATTTCTCCATTTTCTCAAGAAAAGAATTTATCGACGCCCATTAAAATTATGCACATTAATGTTATGCAGAGAGTAAAATTTTAAAGAAGCGAGTCAACCCTTTACTTTGAATAATTGTTGAACTTTTTATCGCATAAGAGAATGTCACTGTACCAAAAAGATGTCGTGCAAGTTGAGAGAGATGCATTTACTTAATAAACTCTACCGTAAAAGAATGCAAACGAGGAAGAAAAAACAAGAAAAAAGTACAAGTAAAAGACTTTGAAGTGCTTTAATGCTAACGTGTTTTAATGCTCTCGGGATTTTAAAGTAGGAGCAAAATATAACGCTTTCAAGCATTTATCCAATTTAAGCGATAATATTACATGGTTTGCGGCAAACAGATATTTCAATCTTTGTTTATCTTATAAGATTGTAATGTAATATTAGCGTAATACGTACGTGCAACAACATCAAATTATAATAGTCAGGCAGAGTGTCGTTTGTGATACTTTCCTCCACATGGGCAGTCCAATGTGTTTGACTTCCGCAAAGAACTATCTGACCTGGCCACATGTACACCCATTCTTTCCGTGGTGTCATTTCTATTATTTCGAGGGCATCACCGATGATCTCTCGTAGCGTATTGCGCATTGCATCCTCAACTTGTCCCAACCAATTCTCCACATTCCCCTCGGGATAGATTGTTGGTCGTAACACGACCTCCTCAAACTCAGCAGAATACATCTTTGTTATCCTAAGATCTGGGTTCTCAAATCTCAATTCCCTCATGTTCTCGAAGCACTTCTTTAGATGCGGTTGTACCGCTTGAACGAGCTTCGATTGAACAATTATCTCCAAAAGTTCATCGTCGCTCAGGAAGAAAAAACGCGGAAAGATCATTCGTTTAGTTTCCAGATAATCGGACAAACCTTTTTGAACAGTTTCTAGGATCGTTAGACATTCCTTCAAATTCGATAACAAAATCTTATCCGCGCATGTTGTAATTACCTGCGTTATATATAACAAAGTTGCTGAGATCAAAATTTTTATTTTTATTCTTATTTAAACTTATTTATCATATTTATGTCTATTATAAAATATCTGTTTTCTCTCTCTCCCTCTTCCTCCCTTCCTCTCCCTCTCTCTCCTTCTCTCTCTCTCTCTCTCTCTCTCTCTCTCTCTCTCTCTCTCTCTGTCAAAGTTTCAGGTAATATTTTAAACAACAAATTTATTTGCACTAGAAAGCAATTAACAAATTGTTGGCCAGTGCAAATATATTCTTAAAATATATTATTATTTTTAAAAGATGAATAATGATCAACAAAACATAGAAAATATGCGGGAATAAAATTGATTCAATAATAATCTAATAATATTTAACAAATTTAGTCACACGTTTCATACTTATTTAAAAATTAACAATACATAATAGATTAAAAAGATTAATTTAATATTAATAACTATTTATAATAAGTATTTATATTAAGTATGTAAGTTTAATAAGCATTTTTTTTAGACATAAGGTAAATCGATATCTTGTTAAGAATTTTTGATGGTCCAATATGTCGCATCGGTAAAATTAAAAAAATGTGCGCAAAATATGAAAAGAAATTTGTGTTACATACATATGGACAATCGCGGGCGTTTTTTATAATTCGCTTCAAGTTACGCTCCATTGTATTGAATTTACGTGATTCTACCGGCAACTGTCGATTAATATCTTCAGTCGCGAATATTGGTTCTAAGTACATCCATTGCCTGTGTGTATACAAAATCAATACGAGTATATTCTAATGCAATAGCAAGCAAAAGTCAAGATATGATTATTACTTTTGCATATTCATCCATACAGCGATTACTTCCTGAATTAATTTTAATTTAGTTTCCCACTCATCGATCTGGCTCTCAAAATCAGCTTTAAAAGGATTAAAACTAAGATGTTGAATTTTAAGTATATCTTCGTCTAAGAGAGTAATAATCTCATCGGAAAACTTCATAACATATTTATCTGTATAAAAATTAAGATACTATTTATATTACAAAGATAAATATATTATTTATATTGCAGAGAATAACTAATGTATCAAATTATGTTTATTAATATGTTAATTTTTATATTTTAAATAGAAATTTTAAACATAATAGAAATATTGTAATATAAAACACTTAGTACACTTATTAGTTTATTTAATTCCAGTTTTACTAAGAGAAGATAACAAAGATATTAATATTAAATTTGTTAAAAAATATACTTTTTAAATAATTTATTGTGTTAAAAATCATATTTTTAATTTATAAAAAACAACAGAACAGATGTAAAACTTGATATTTGATATATGAGTTCATTTCAAATAAGGTATTTAAAAGTTTATGAAATGGAGTAAATGTTTTAAAAATACACACCCGTATTTTTATAGGAAAGAACATCCATCGTGATTGTTTTCCAATCAGTTATTATTTTATCTAGTGCAGTTTCTATCAAGAATTCTTTAGCCGCAGCATCTGCGACGGTCTTCAAAGTTTCTTCATGTTTCATTACATCGAGAACAAGTAAGTTTTTAAAAGTCAAAGTTGGCGTGAGTGCTATTTGTATACCAGTTTCTTTAGTAAGTTTCTCAAAGTGTCGATTTTTTATTCCTGGATATCGTAAAGCCTGTATCATGTCAACGTAGGGCTTAAAAACTTCGATTTGATCTTTGATAGTGAGCGCTATAGCAGCCATCTCTACAATCCATAAAAAAATACATCAACGATTTCCTTTTTCTATGTCGCATCTTAGTTCCTTTGTGACTTGCATATTCGAAATTCAATAAATTCTCTGCGAAATATCAACCTACTTGGATTTCCTTGAAATACTTTTATGCAACGCGACATAGCTTTGTGCATGTCGATAATCACACTTTCGATTTGATTTGCATCGAGACTTATTAGAGGATTCTTCATCTATATCTCCTGCCATTTTAACCAATCTGCATTTGAAAGTATATAAAAATGGCAAATATTTAATTTAATTGATTATGTTAAATTATTGAAATTGTTATAATTTAATAATTTTTTTATAATATTAATTACCGGATGCAGTAATCCACAAAGTTTGATACGGTTCGAATTCCTTCATCAATTTATTTAATTGCTCAAACGGCACAACATCCATGTCAAATAATTTTTGCCGCTCGTTTAATAATAAACCCGATTCTTGACAATCTTTTATCATTTTCCAAATTCTCTTCGCTTCTAAACCCATTTCATATATTTTGTTTATATCCGTTTGCAGTGCCACATTTGTAACATTTCCCACGAGTAGGTCAATCCTTTCTGATAAAAGAATTTCTTCCTGCACTTGTACTTTATGAAATTTTTCATATTCGCTGGCAAAGCGATTCATTGCTTCTTCCATCTGTGCACAGTACGCACACACACACACAAGAAAAGGACAAAAAATTGTAAATATAATAATTAAAACTTGTGTATTAAAAATTGTAAATATAATAATTTAATTAAAATAATATTATATATTATTATATTATTTAAGAAATACAGATGATAGAATATTATGCTTTTTAATTATTATACAGTTGTAGAATAAATTAATTATTTACTGGTATAAACATTTAATAAAGATTTATCAGTTTCAAAAATCTTTTTTATTATTAATTTTAAATAATATACTCTCTAAATGTGTAATCTTATCAACACATTCAATAATTTAGTTTTTGACAGATACTTGACGTCAACCTAATATACTTTTTCAAAAAATTATTTGATTATCTGATCGATACATGCATGCATCTTTATACAAAGCAATTGGCAATTCTTACACATAAGTGCACTTGCCGAGGAAAATCGATAGATTGCCATTTGGCTTCAAAATCCTCATCGGATAGATTCCACCAGAAGTGATCAAGGATATCATATTCATACTTTAGCTTTTGTACGACTTCATCCAGATTTTTCACTGTCAGTGGTATAGCCTCCATCCAGTCCTGCTCTTCGAACAAGTGCTCAATATTGCGTGGCGTTACTCTTAGCCTCGTTCTGATCTGCGCGTAATCAGACAGAACGACATCGATCTTCGTTCTCAAGTTCTTGGTAAACATGATGAGTAATTGCGTGCAACAGTTCTGTCGTTTTTGTATGAGAAACTCTCTGAGAGGACGGACATTCACGCGAAAGGGTCCTATGACAATGTCCTTCGGCAATGCGAGCTCGAGGATCGATATCATCTTAAAGTGAAAGGATACTTCATCTCTGATTTCCGCGGCGGTGTGGCTTGCTTTTTTGAAATCCCTGCAAAAAAGTGATGATTAAAAAAATAATTGATATTTTTTCGCTTTGTTTATCAATCGCATTCTCTTCTAATTTGGAAAGCAAATTAAATAATTTTCTGGTATTGCCTACAGCGATCTAAACTCACTCCACATATTTTTCGACATCCAATTTGTAAATTCCTAAATATTGCTGATACTCGTTTGCGTATGCCTTTAGGGGTATTGTAGACTTCTGATAAGCGGTCCTCAGGCGTTCTCGAACTTCGCAAACTTGCTTCTCCAGTAAGCCGACTGAGCTGAGATACAGATCTTTGGGAAATTTTAGGAAGGGTAACAAGAAAGGGTGAACTTGTTTAATTTGATGGCACTGGCTCAAAGAATTGTCTAATATGGATATAATAATTTCCTGGAAATAAACTAACTTATTAAACATTTAATAATTAGACAGATAATTTATAGTAAAATTAGTTTATCAAATTATATTTAACTAGGGGGGCTCCGTCCCCCTGCCGCCTACGGCGGCCAACCCCCCGGAAGGACATACCACCTCTCTCTCTCTCCCTCCCCCTCCCTTCCTCTCTCCCTCCCTCCCTCTCTTCCTCCCTTTCCCTGAGACGGGAGACGGGAGAATGCGTTTCATAAAATGCGTTTCATAAAATCGTGACCAATTTGAGCTTATCTTTTTATATATATAGAGTAGATTTATAAAATTATAATTAATTTATCAAATTATTAATAAATTTATTAAATTAATTTATCAAATTATATACTATATTTTAAAAAAAATATCTTTAATAATTAATTTTTAAAAAATTGTTTTTAATAATTAATATTTTTTAAAAATCAATTATTTTTTAAACAGTGGGTATATTTTGAATGTATGCATGCTATTTTTTAAACATTTTTTGATTGTTAAAAAATTTATAAACGAATCATTTAGTTTATAAGTTAACATAAAAAAATAACCGTGTGTATTATTTCTACCTGAAATGATTTAAGATCCGTTAAATAATAAGCAGTTTTATCGTTCATAGCGATATTAATATTAAAGATAGGATTCATTGGAGACTCAAAGTGTGTATTTATGAGATCATCTCCCCATGCAAAATTTTCATCCACATTTAACGTACAAAGAGCTGGAGTTTCTAGGATTTCTAAATACAAGGCAATCGATTGCTTGACGAGATCCCGAAGTGCATTCTGTAACAACAAACAAAATTAAATAATCAATATCAAATGATATTTAGAAAGTCTTGAACCTTTATCTTTATAGATTCTATAAAAGTAGGTATGTTTCTTTTTTATAATAAATTGCAGAGAAATCATAGATATACATTGTATTCAATATGATTTATCAACTAAACAATTATATTTTATGAAAGGAGGGTACAACTTTTAAGCGTTTTTGCAACTATAGAAAAAAATCATTATAATAAGGCCAGACTTAAGGAAAAATTGGTACATTGAAATAAAGTGAATAATTCTTATTCGCATTGTTATGAAATCGCTGTCAGTTATTCTTCAATAATTTGATAATTAATGTAATATTGCATCGCAAAATGTTAATTACATAATATTTTCACTATAACACTTGTTACAAAAGAATTTAATAATATTATTAACATAAAAACTTGAAACTACGATAATACATCAATTATTGCTTTCCAACTAATTCTTTTTACGAATAATTTTGTATTTCTAGATTCAATTTATATCGAATATAATGTAGTGATAATTGAGAGCAAATTAAAAATTGTCTCATTTGAAAAAATAATTAAATGACGAGCTGCCCTCCTTCTTTTTATTCGAACTTGGGACCGACAATGGTGAAGTTACATCTCCTATTTACATATTTACCTATTTATACTCATGCACGCACATATACAGATTTTTTCTTTTTATTCGTTTTCGCTCTCGAAGTCACTATCTCCAGTCGGTATTCCTGCTGAAAAGTGATTATTTAAAAATTAAGCAGGAGTTCTAACATTTTCTTCATATTTTCCTTCATATTATTCGGTATTCCGCAGCTTTGCCAACGCAAAACTGGTGCAAGAACAGTAGGAAGTTGCGCTCACGTTCTCGCACTAATATGGTATTTGAACTGCGGTAAATATGAAGGAAACGTTAGAACTCTTGCTCAATTTTTAAATAATCATTTCCCAGCAGGAATACTGACTGGAAATAGTGACTTTGAGAGCAAAAATGAATAAAAAGAAAAAATCTGTATATGTGCTTACATGAGTATAAATATGTAAATATGTATATATGTAAATAGGAGATGTAACTTCACCACTATCGGTCCCAAGTTCAAATAAAATGAAGGAGGACATCTCGTCATTTAATCATTTTTTTAAATGAGACAATTTTTAACTTGCTTTCAATTATCACTACATTATATTCGATATAAATTGAATCTAGAAATACAAAATAATTCGTAAAAAGAATTAGTTGGAAAGCAATAATTGATGTATTATCGTAGTTTCAAGTTTTCATGTTAATAATATTATTAAATTCTTTTGTAACAAGTGTTATAGTAAAAAATATAATGTAATTAACATTTTGCGATGCAATATTACATTAATTTTTAAATTATTGAAGAATAACTGGAAGACAGCGATAATCGATTATAATGATGCAAATAAGAATTATTTAGTTCATTTCAATGTACCAATTTTTCCTTAAGGCTGGCGTTATTATAATGATTTTTTTCGGTTTTTACAAAGAAAAATACATAAGAAAATGTAGAAATAAAACGATCCCCGAGTGATTGCAAAAACGCTTTTTTAAAAGTTGTACCTTCTTTATAATTTTGTTTATAATTTTAAATATAAGTTTGAATTAACTTCTTTATTTTTTATTTTATAATAAATGTTTTCCTTTATCTTCCTTAACACAGCTTAATCTCTATTTAAACAATTTTCTTTATTTTTTATTTAATTAATCATAACTTATAATTAGACCTATATATTAAAAACTTAAAATAAACATGCAATGCATTAAACATATATTTTATTATGCATATTAAAGCTAAAACAATTATTATGTTTTAAGTACAGTCAAAAAGTTTAAGGTACCTGCATTCGATACATAATAAGATCCATAAACTTTTTCAATTTCATTACATCGTATACATCATGGTTCTTTTGTCCGAGATCGAACCATTCTTTTCCGATATCTCTTAAACACAATCTGACCGATTGTGTAATCTTCTCCAACCACATTTCTTTCAGATACTTTATCACTGTACCAGTCTTTTGTTGCTGTTGCGATTCGAACTCTGACAGTTGCATAGACTTTCCATAATTCTGGACAAAGAGATTCATATTCGACACGTGAATGCATTCGACGACTACGCATCCCATTGCCTCGTGTATCTCCGGCAAAACGTACAAAACCATCCAACAAAATAAATTTTTAGTCTCCTGTGTAATAAATCTTAATTAAATTTCTTAAGTAAAATGCATGTCAAACGCGAATGTACGTAATTCTTTGTAATACCGCAAAGTTTTCCGTTTCAATGCATAACTTTCCTAGTTCTGGTGTCTTAAGCTCGTTAAAGTCATTAATTTCATCCCACATAATAAAATTAAACGTTTCCGGCTGTTTCTGTATGAGAGATCTCCACATAAGGTCGCACATAACGCGGCGATACTCCAAAACGACTTCGTCCATTAACTAAATATTTTAAAAAATCAGTAACTGAAGAAAATAAATAGGAGGTGTACTTACGCTCAAAAGATCTTTCGCACTTCATGAAATCTTTTCGCGTGGCCGACAGAATTATGACTTCCTGTTGCTTTTCATCCAACGACGGCATACCTTCTACTAACATGCAGTCCAAATAAAAGTGATACCTACGTATAATTATATTTAATTATTGCGAGAAAACACTCAAAGCTTTTTTATTAGAATTACTGAAGAATCTAAAAAATCTAAAATTTATTATATATTTTTATTACCCTAGGTTTTTTCAGGTTTTTT